>UCOM01003348.1:0-18478 GCA_900474385.1 Ormyrus pomaceus | reverse complement strand
TAGTATATTTTTTACAAACTTAATATGAGGGGGGGCAAGGTTCTCGTGCAGGTCTGAGACTGCCGACTGTGGGTATTCCTGCGCTCAGCGCCGTCATTATATCCCACAGCCAGACACAAAATAGATGCATCGATAGCCAACACACTCCCCGGGCACTTGATTCGATCTCGGTCATCGAAAAATCCGCATTCATTTTTGTGAAAAAGCCTCCGAAAAATTCGAGCTGACCGGGATTCGAACCAGCGCCCTAAGCGATGTTTGTCTTGAGAAGGAGTTTAATTAAATGATTGAATTGTTTGATTCAGATTTGCAGAGATAGTCGAAGAAGTGATAAATTTTTTAGCATTGGCTCAATTCGTCGTAAGCACTGGTCTTCTGTGTTTCGCAGGATTTCAAATGACTTCGGTAACTAAAAAATGGAATTATCCCTGTCGAGCATTATATGCTGATGGATTGTAATGAATATGATTATTAGATGATGGAAGATAGAACTCGCCTCAGCAAGTATGCGTCGTTTTTAAACGCTGCGATAACGGAGCTGTTTATATTCAGCTACAGTGGCCAAAGTTTGAAAACTGAGGTGACGTATATCATCTATAAATTTAAAATGTAAAAGCTTACTTTCTTTCAGTTCATTGCAAATATTTTTAATTTTCAACTTTTTATTTTCCTTCTTTCTGTTTGACTTACACGGTACTTTTTATTAATAATTGAGGATGACAAAAAATTATATGCTTGTTATCATTGTTCGCGGCCCGTAACACTATACATATATTTTCCATATTTATAAAATGAATAATATTTACTGCTTTGCGAGATAATTATTTGATAAAAAAATTTAAATAGAGCATAAACATTATAGTTACGCATTTTTTATTAAGCAAACAACGTATTTTATCTTTAACTTTGTTGAATCCAAGTTGTTAGATGGGCCAAAGGCTTATTTTTTTAATAAAAAAATCTTTTTCACAAATAATACTTGTTCATTGGATTTAGAAAACGTAAAAATAGAATAACTCGAGGGTGTGTGTGTTCCATTTCTTAAAATATATCTTATCTCCGAAATATGATATCATTTATTTTATTAAATAGAGTGAAGACGTCGCTGATGCTGTATATTCTAGTAATTGGGTGGGAAATTTAAAACCCTCCAATGTAAGATTGATCTTAATGCGATCTAGAAAGCCGTGTACTATTACCGCTGGAAAATTCTACGATATGTCGCTTGAATCATTTTTGAAGGTAAAGTACTTATCGATTATTGCAGTTTTTATTATTTATTTTTTTAACTTTCCAGTATTTTCATTTATTTCCTTCTAAAACTAAAATAAAACTCTCGTTTTATAAAAAATAAAGATTTATTTTATTTGGATTTCATTATACATATAATTAGCGCATCAAAAAATACACAAATAAACGGTTAAATATATTTTCGAACTTGACCACTCCAAAAAAAAAATAACTCGAGGCCGTGACCTGTAAAACGACTTTTATGTGACATGAATCACTGGTTTTAAGAGAGACGTTTGATCATTCGACAAAATTTGATTCCAGAGAAGTAACAAGAATTGCAGGATATTCGTGAAAAGTTTTTCAGAATAAAATTTATACTTGAAAAGGGTTATAAGAATTAATAAAATTAACGACGAAACGTCTTGAAATCTAACTTTAAATCTACTTATTGCAAAAAATTGAACGGTGAAATATCAGAATCATATTCGCTTAATTTATATAGATGAAGAAAAAAAGGAGTTGTCTTAGCACTTATTTCAAATTAAAATAAGATTCAATTATATAGAGTTTTATATTTTTGACAAGTAGATGAGGTACGGATGTAGTCAGGCAAAATATCGATTTAAATACATTATCAAGATTAATGTCATTATGTTTTATTGTCTGCTGTTCGTAAATTTTTTGTTTACATATAATAATTTCCTGATATCGGTAATAAAAAATTTGCATAACAAATTTGTATAGTTTGTGCAAGTTCTTTATTTTTGTTAAAACTAAAATAAATAATTAGTTAATGAATAATGATGATTAAATTATACAATATAATTTTTTAAAGATTTCTTAATAATATTTTTTCAAAAGCTATATACTTGAAAAGTTACACTGAGAAATTATTCACTTTAAGGAAACGTTTACTCGCTGAAATAGATTATTTACCTTAAGGAAGATATTATTCAAAAGGAATTCATTTTTTTTACAAAATAATAAGTTTGCTTTTTATATATAATTTTAAATGTGCTTTGCAGGTTTTAAGTTCGTCGTTTTCTTACTTCACGGTGCTTCTAGCAATGAACGAAGAGTAACGCAAGAAGGTAAATTGTTGAAAAATTTATGTTTTCGAAGTTTGTATATATAATGTTTAGAATAAACATAATACATTATATTTGAAAAAAAAAAATAAAATTCGATCATCTGTTTATTTTTTACAAGCTTCAGGGGGAAAGTTATTTTTGTTCATACTTGAATAATAATATTTTGCATAAAAGTTTAGAACTTCATTTTTATATCAAATAAAGATATTTAATCTTAAAATTTTCCAGAGCTTCAAAGAAAATTGTTAAATCACGTTTAGTTCTCTTCGCATACTTAATTATGAATGTTTAAATTATTTTCTTAGGATGAAAAAGTGATAGGTATTTTTTTAAAGAGAAATGAAGGTAAATACAGTGCTGCTTTTATCTTGGAAAAAGGAGAAATATAGTGTGCAATGTATTAACGCATTCCATTCTCTTGTGTAAACTATTATAGTAAAAAAAAAAAAAAACTGGAGAACTATTTAACAAATTAGAGTCGAGTAGTTCAGGTGTATCCAATTAAATACGTCGTTAAACAATTGAATTGTAAGAAGTCTTAAAGCTTAAAAAGCAAAAAACAAGTTTTACGAGGTACATTGCGTAAAATGCGTAGCAACGAGCAATACGAGCATTTAGCACTAGATTCCATAAAAAAGCAATGTAAACGACGCGGCAGGTCGGTGCCCAAAGTGCTCAAGTGCATCAGAAAATCAATGCGCAAAAGCGCAGCCAGCAGCGCACGCACTCACATGTGCAGACGAATGCGCACTCAATTCCCAGAGCTACGTAGCGTTTATCGCTTCTTCCTTCTCTCCCCGTATTTTCTAAACATACACGAGCTGGCTGCAGTTCGCTCACTTGCGCAGCTGTTCCTTTTCCGCATCTCGCTCGCCGCGGGCCGCGGGCGACGACGCGACGAGGAGCAGCGCAGCCTGCGCAGCGCAGCGCACACATGATCGTGTGATACTACACATGGACGGCTCCCAACCCAACACAAAGAAGAGAAGCGTTCAGCTCAGCTCAGCTCGGCTCGGCTCCGGCGAGGGCAGTCGCTCCTCGCTCGCCCAAGTGAGAGGAGTAAATATCGATCGTATCGCGTAACTACGTAAACATGGCAGCCTCGCGGCTCGGAAAGTCGAAGCCCTGCCTGCTGCTACCACTGCTCTCGCTGCTCGGCTGTACCCTGGCTGTGCAGCTCCATCAGCAGAGGCCCGGCGAGGTACCGCTCAGCTCCGTCTCGAACCTGCTCGTCCAGAGCGCCATGGACTCCCTGAACGAGGGCCAGGCCTTCAAGTCGGGTGTCCTCGCCAAGGCTCGGAAAGTGGTGGTGGTGAGTTGCGCCTCGCATAATGTTAATGACACGCGAGTAGCGAGCGAGCGCGAGCTTTTACAGTTAGATCGGCTGTCACGCTCGCCCGGTCTGACTAGTTGCTCCTCGGCGAACAGGGCATTACGCAGGATTTCTCGATTCGTCGATGAAGTAAGAGCCTGTAGCCGTGGAGAACGTTTACGCACGTACATGTAATATAAACGCTCGCGGAGCTCGTTCGCCTGGGACTTACACTTTCATTAGCATTTCTTCCGCTTATGTAAATTGGCCGGCTTGTTTTATTTTTACCCGGAGATGTCACTGTTTCTGCGCAGTAATCTATTTGCTTGCGAAGGCGTACTTTCTTTCCTCGAGGAAAGTTATTTTCACTTTTGCGCTTTTCATTGCCGATCGCTCTCTTGTTTTATCTGTTTTTCTTTTTGTTGTAGCATTCCGAACTCGTTATGTAAATAGCAAATTATATTGTTTCTGCTATGCAGTTGTTAAATAAATTTTCATGTAATTATGTCTTTAATCTTTAATTTTTTGCCTTCAATCTCGATTTTGCTTTTTTTAGTCGCTAAAAATATTTTTAAAGAGATTTATTTTTAGGAACACTTGCAAATTGTTTCTTTTATAAACAAAGAAAAATGCAGCTGCTTTTGTTTGACATACAATCACTTTTGCTGATTCAAAGTTTAAGAAAGAAATGTATGCCGCTGTCATTGAAATTTAAGAAACTCTCAAAAATAATTAAATCATTTTTATACTATGAATTTTTTTTTTTTTAATTTTTGCTGATTTATTAGTCACTGGTTAATAGGTTCTTTAAAAAACAAGAATGATTAATATATTTATATAATCTTGCAAAAGCTTTTTACATTATATTGAAGTTGATTAAGATAAGATCAATCCATCAATTATGATTTAAATTCTGATTGACCCTAATATATTAATTTTATATTTATTGTAAAATCCATTAGATTGTAAAATTTAATTGCTAAAATTGATTTCTAATAAGAATAGTTTAATACAGTTTAGTTTAATGATTAAAACTATTTATTATTTATTAATTTATTAACATGACAAAATCTAAACAAATTAAAAGCAAATAGATGTTCGTAAAAAGAAAAACCTTATTATTTAATAAATTAATAGTTAATTTTTATAAACTATTAATAATTTCTACATTTTCAGATGAAACCTCCATACGTCCTATACCAATTGACATTGAATTTGATACCAGCTTGCAGAGATCCTGAAGAATCTTGTCCACGTCAAGCTTGTACTTTAGATGTAAGACAACATGAAGGAGGTGTTATTGATGTCTTGAAAAATTCAATACAATGTGTGCATATAGAACCAGAAACTAAGCAAAGTACTGAAAAAGAGATAATTGAGAATATTGAAAAACAAATAATTAATCAGGGCACAAGTTTAGATCAGGAAGTACAAACATCTGCCGAACACAATGATCGTCCATTTGTTGCAGTTAGAGCTTCGCATTCTGATTATTGTCCAGGATGTCCTTATGAGTTAAATCCATCATTACCTGGACTCCATTCATTTACATATCTAACAGAAAAATCTATGGATGAAGTTACTCGTGGTGATTTTAAACATAAAGTGATAAGTATTCTTAAAGTTTCTCGTTCTGTTCCACCCACTATAAGAATAATACAATATGAGCTCATGATGGAAATTGGAGAAACAACTTGTTTAAAAACCACTAATATTAAAGTTTCAAATTGCCCTATACAACCTAATTTACCAATTAATATATGTGCTGTATATTTTGAAGAATACCCTTGGCAAGAAGAAACTCGTAGATTAACAAGAAATAATTGTACAGATGTATTAAATACTGACAATGAAGTAAGTGGAAATTATGATCCATATTCTTATCGTTTTGAGCCAGCAGCTCCTAATAGAGAAGAAGATGTTTCATCAAAAACAGAATTCTATGATCAAATAGCTCAAGAAGCTCAAGAAGTTTCTCGATTGAATCCAGAAATAGGAACAGAGAAGGAATTGACACCTACCAAAATTACCACAGAAAAAAATATAGAAAGTGAAGAAGCCCCTAAATTTCATGAAAAAATGAAACAATTTGATGAATTTTTAGAAGATTTTGATCTCCCAATTAAACTTGAAACAACCACACCTAAATATTTAGGAGTTCCTGTTACAGAAAAATTATTTATCAAGGAAAAAGTTGAAGAAAAAGTTATTGAAAAACAGAGCAGTATTATACCAAGCATTAAACCTACTGAAGAAATAGCAAGTACTAAACTTACTGAAGATCCAAAAAATACTAAACTTATCGAAGAACCAACACCTACAAGTACTAAACTTGCAGAAGAATCAAGAAGTACTATACTTATTCAAGAACCGACACTGACGAGTACTAAACTTGCGGAAGAACCAAGTAGTACCAAACTTACTGAAGAGCCAATACCGACAAGTACTAAATTTATCGAAGAACCGAAAAGTACTAAACTCTCGCAAGAGCCTATAAGTACTCAAATTCCAGAAGAACTAACATCAATAAGTATTAAACTTACCGAAGGACAAACAAGTACTAAACTTACAGAAGAACCAACACCAAATACAAAATTCACAGACGAAGCAACAATTACTAAGCTTACCGAAGAACCAACACCGACTAGTACTAAACTTGCCGAAGAACCAAAACCTACGAATATAAAACTTGCGGAAGAACTGATAAAAATTAATCAAGAGAATACGAAAACTAAAGATTTAGTCTTGAATCCTACGGTAGAATCTGTAAGATCAAAAAGATCGACTAAACCTTTAGAAAATAATAAGTCAATGTTGAGAAAATTAGCAATAATTGCTGTTGAAATGTTAGATAATCTTGATGAAGATAATAAAAAAAAGCACGTTATTGATGTAATAGACTCTCAAAGAGAAAGGAAAGAGCACGGTATTGTTTATTATATTACTGTTGAAGTTGCTCCAACAGATTGCAGTGAGAAAGATAAAAATACTGAATGTTTAGATGAAGTTATTCCAGGACCTACACAAATTTGTTACATGGATGTTGCTATTAATGAAAAGAAACCTTTAGAGTCGCCAAAATTACTGCAATATAAATGTAAAAACAAACAAAAATCCGAATTAAGATTTAAAAGGCAAATGTTAGGAGCTCCTACATCTCACAGTCCAGATGATCCAGAAGTACAGAAATTTGTAAAACTTGGATTAAAAAAGTACTCTGATGGTTACCAAGGAACTTATGAACCTATGATCAGTAATGTTAAAGAAGTATCAGTTCAAGTAGTCTCGGGTTTATTGTACAAAATAAAAACTGATATTGGCGTTAGTACATGCAAAAAGGGTATTAGCGAAAACTGTCTCTTAAACTCTGAAGAAGGAGTTAAAGAATGCACTATTGAAGCCTGGTCTCAACCGTGGATAGATAATGGAAACCCTAAGATAACGGTAAAGTGTAATGAGGATAAAAGAAAAAAACGTTCTCTCAAAGGCCAAAACTACACTCAAAAAATGTTAAAACAGTCTAGGGAACTTAAAGAAGAAAAATTGTTTAATGAATTTATAATTAAATATGAAAGAAATTACGAGAGCGATGAAGAGAAGGAAAGACGTTTCAAAATCTTTAGGGATAATTTAGATATGATCGAGGAATTACAAAGAAATGAACAGGGAACCGGACGTTATGGCGTTACACGATTTGCCGATCTTACTAAAGCTGAATTTAAATCCAACTATTTAGGATTGAAACCAACGTTAAAATCAGAAAATGACATACCAATGCCAATGGCTGAAATTCCTGATATTCCACTACCCAAAGAGTTTGACTGGAGAACTAAAAATGTAGTGACTGACGTTAAGGATCAAGGTAGTTGCGGGTCTTGCTGGGCTTTTTCAGTAACTGGAAATGTAGAAGGCCAGTATGCCATTAAACATGGGAAGTTATTGTCTCTTTCAGAACAAGAATTAGTGGACTGTGATAAACTTGATGATGGCTGCAATGGCGGACTGCCGGATAATGCTTACCGAGCCATTGAAGAAATTGGAGGCTTAGAGTTAGAATCTGATTATCCTTATGATGCAGAGGCTGAAACGTGTCATTTTAATAAAAATAAAGTCAAAGTTAACGTTGTATCTGGATTAAATATTACTAGCAACGAAACACAAATGGCTCAATGGCTTGTTAAAAATGGACCAATGTCGATTGGAATTAACGCAAATGCTATGCAATTTTATATTGGAGGAGTTTCTCATCCATTTCACTTCTTATGTAGTCCAGACGATCTCGATCATGGCGTTCTTATTGTGGGCTATGGAATAAAAAGTATGTATAAATATATGTAGTTAAATGATTATTATTTTTCAATTCTCATTTTTTATGTAATAAATATAAAACTTTAATGTACATTTTTTCCTACTTTATATACTTGTAGCAAATTATAAGCAGAATTTTTAAATCAATGCTTTTTATATATAATAATATATAATATTTAATCGAATCTTTTAAAAAAATCTAATTTATCTATATCTAATTTAAAAATTAAAATTTTCAGCTTACCCGATTTTTAAGAAGAAGATGCCGTACTGGATAATTAAGAATAGCTGGGGTCCAAGATGGGGTGAACAAGGTTATTACAGAATTTATCGAGGAGACGGAACTTGCGGAGTCAATCAAATGGTTACGAGCGCAGTCATCGCCTAATATTTTGTCTTTGTTTTTATAGTTTATTAATAAATAATAAGTATAATTAATGTATTTAATTATATTTATTAAGAAAGTAAATGTTAAAAAAGTTCGTGGTTTAAAAAACCTAAAAAGAAACAAGTTTTCATTACGATAGTAACATACAAAAATAGATTACTAAAAATAAAATAAATAAAAATTACATAAAAATCAGCCGACAGAAAAACTGATTTTCGAATCGGTTAAATTTTTGTGTAATAGGAAATAAGATTACTCATAGGTATAACCTACCACTTAAAACCCTAAAAATACCAAAAAGGTGAGATTTGTTACATGACATACATGAAATGATTATATTTACTTACATAAATTTTGTTATGTATTTTCATTAATTTTAAATGCAAAATACATAGTTAAATGTAAGTTTTATTATTTTTATAAAATTGTAGAATATGTTTAATATAGTTATTATAAAAATTGTAATTATACTTTTTTATACAGATAAAAAAATAGTGTGTGCCAAAATGAAAATTTAATGCATTTATAATTTATTGCCGTTCTAAATTCTTATTGTATCAAAAAATTATACTTAAATAACTTGTACTGATAAATTTTGTAACACTTAATACTTTTGTAACAATTAAGTTGTGATATTTTTTTAAGGAAAATAAACAAGTAATACATAAATAAATCTGTAATCTGTTTCAGATAAAAAAAATTTTATTTGTGTTCTTATATTCGTGTTACAGTTAGTTATACGAAGACTATACAAGAATTTCATTCGAAATGTAAATCAATGTGAATTGAACAACTTGATCGATTTTTCAAAAAATGACGCGTTTTAAGTTATTGATATTGTTAAAACTTCGTTTTTTTTTAAATTTATGAATTTGAAATAATTTATTTCTCGTGTCATTTTTTAAACTTTTATTATTTGAAAATAATTGATTCCAATAGAAAAAACTACAGTAAAATAAAGTGACACATTTTTCGAAATGTTTACATACATAGTAGTGTATCGCACGCTGTGTCACATTTTTAATAATTTTAACTTTCGTCGAGGTAAAAATATTTTTCTTTTTTATAAATCCAAGAATATATCAATTTCTTGAGCTTGACGGCGCGTACATGAAAGAGTGAAGAATGTTTCGAATCAATATATAATCCCTCGAGCTAATAAAAATTATGAAATGAAGCAAATCTCTAACTAAACATGTTCTTTAATACTTAACAAAGAATAAAAAAAACTGCACTTATGATGCCAATTAATTGGAAGAAAAAAATGTACATTTATATTGATTAAATACCATATAGGGGAAGTGCAAATTTACATAGAAATATGGCTTCCATGTCGAAATCGAAAGAAGCTATAATTAGAGACAAAAATCTCATTTTGATGAATCCTCTCATTTTCATACACACATACATCGCAACCTCCTCTAGTATTTTAATGAAAGCCCTGTGCCATGAGAACCATCAAGAGTGCACAGTACATGATAACGAAACAATACCCTCTTAGTTTCACACAAAATCGCTCATTCTTGTTTAATAGTAATTATAGGAGCCCCATTGGTTGTATGGAGCATAGGCTTGTGGACCACTTTGGCCGTACTGCCAATTCTGGTAATTAGCATAATTAGGATCCGAAGGGGGCGGATACTGTTGGTAACCCTGCTGATAACCGCTTTGGCTGCTATACTGGCCGCCTTGGAACTGTTGCTGAGATTGATAAGCTGCCGTGCCACTGCCGTACTGATAGGATTGTGAGCCTACTGCAGCTTGTTGCACACTTGACGGATCGGTTTTAGTTTTCTTTGGTGGCGTAGAGTCACTAAAAAAAAAATTTGTTATTTTTTAATTTTAACAAAAACGTAATGTTAACCTTTAGATATAACAAATTCTTATTAACGTACTTCTTCATGTCATCATTTTTCGTCTTCTTCCTTTCTTTAGCTTGTTTTATACATTTTTGGAATTGCTCGTGTGCTTTTAAAACTTGTCGAATGTCAGTACTAAAATCTTCGAGGAATTCAACTTTACGTTGGGCAAACAAAACTCGCTGTTCTGCATCGGCATGCTCACGGTCTATGAATAAATCCATGTAACTGATTACTTCTTGAGCGTCAATAGGATTTCTTTGAAGACCTAAGTCTATTAATTGTAAATACAATCTAGGATTATCTTTGTCTTTATCTGTTGCCTGAAATATAAATACAATGTAATAAAATAAAATATAAGGTAAGCATAAAACTGTAGATTTTATGTTTTAACTAGATATTCTGCAGTGAAAAATAAAAAGCTTTTTTATGAAATATTTACCTTTAGTAAAACTTTGATAGCTTTATCTGTGTCATTCTTAACTTTACATAAAAATCTAGCATATTTTACAACAATATTATTTGCAATAGTTCTGTTTTTACTGCTGCTAATGTAAGATTCATACAAGGCGCAGGCTTTATCCAAATCATTACGTCTGCGTTCAAGATTTATTCTTCGATATGCTATTTGTAACATATTTGGAATGGTTTCATCAATGTTTTCTAGGATATCAGCAGCTTTGTCGTAATTTCCGTGGCTTTCTTCAAATGTAGCCCATTGTAAATGTAAATTTGGCTTCTTTGGATGATGAACCATACAAGCTCGAGTATATACATCACGAATTTTGTCAATGTTATCTCCTTTCAATGATTCCAAGAATCTTATAAACTAAAAATAAAAGTTATAGTTTTAATTAAAAAGTTAATAAAAAAATAATAAATTTTAAAAATAATAGTTATAAGACGATATCAACTTACTCTCATCCAAAATTCATCATACAACGCACATGCAATTAAACATCGTTCAAATAAAATAATGATTCTGGTCTGGTCTTTCTGATCAATTTCATAATCTAAGTATTCTTTCCAATTTTTTAATTGACACCTTTCTAGAGGTTTGACATGGAAATAAGGTCTCTTAATCTATAAATTTTGGAAATTTTTTTTTTAATTAATATTACTTAAATAAACTTTTATCAATATTCAGCTTTAATATTAAATTAAAGAATACGTACTCCTTCTTCAAAACTCCATCTTGCAGCAACAGCATTGACATTACTTTTATGCATTTTTCTTCTACTGCTAATAATTTTTTCCCGAATCGCTCGAGTTTCTTCGTCACTTGGTGGTGCCTCACTTGGGGGAAGATCTTCCCCGGGTGGAGCGTCATCTGAAGCAGCGCCTGCGTCTTCTGATTTAAGAAGTGCTTTAACTTCCACACGCAGTGCCAGAAAATCATCAACATTTAAAATGCGATTAGGACTATTCGATGTGACGAATTCTTGGAAAGTTTCAAAATGCGACATGTAGCCAAGAGTTGGTGTACTTAAAAGGCGGTCGTAGATACCCATGACCTTGTTGTAGCGCTTGTTTTCTGTTTCCCATTTTATGTAGCTCTCCCACAATCTGTCGGACCTGTAAAAAATTTTTTAAAACGAACAGTGAGAAATAAGATTACAATTCTTTAATATCTGATCTGCCTAAAGGGAAAAACATTTCTTTATGATATTTATTAAGTATCAATTTTATTGAAATTTTGTATTAAATTTATAATACTTATAAGTGTTTCTAGCACCGAGATACAATGCATTTTGAGTGTAAGGCCTGTAACGAAAGCAGAGAAATAAAATGAAACAGTAACTTCAACTGTTACGTTTAATGAAGCAACTTACTGTTCAGAATTGAACCAATTTTCAATATAAGAAATTTTTAAAGATATTCGCAAAATTAGCCAAGTCAATATGATTTTGCTTAATAAATGATGTACATTTCGAAAGCGAATAAATGAAATCGTCTTCAACTACCGTTCATGTTGTGCTAATTTAACAATTAACACTACAAAAATTTCTAAAATTATTCTAAAATAAAAGCATCGATAAAAAATAGAGAGCAAAAATCAAGGAAGGAAAAAATAAATTAAACACTTGTTTATTGTATAAATATTATTAGAAATAAATTTTACATAAAATTTATAATACCAACATTCATTATTAACTGATTTAAACGAAACCTTAAGTATAAGCATTGTAATCGAGTATATTTTCACCCACTGATAAAAGATGTGTAAAATTTTGCTTATATTTACCTGGACAAAAAAATCACAAACTGGATTGTACTTTAATTTATGTTAAAATCTTAAATAAAACCCATTGCAAAAAATAATTGATAAAACTCTTAAAAGATACTTCATAATATAGATGCATATTTACCTGAATTCAAGACCACAAGCTTCAATGGCTCTTTCATATTGCTCTCTCATCTTTTCCTCGTCTTTTTCATAAAGAACTTTGCAGTGATTGATGTAATGCAGCCACAAGTCGACACTGAGAGAAATGGCTTTCAAACCTTGATCGAAGACCTGCGTGACAATGGTTAAAGAACGATCATCATTTTGAAAAGCACGGGAAAACCGATCTCTAATTGGGCCAGCGGCGGGTGGATCGGTACGGTATAATATTATGTTAAACCTATCGTATAGCACTGCTTAAGCGTAACGGTGTTTTATATTCTTATATTATTATAGTTTGTTTTGCTTTGTTCATATCATAACGTATCATACTCACGTACTGAACGCGTACTGTAAATAAATAGACGTAATTAACACAGAGATTGCAGAGCATTGTGCATTCACCTTATAAGTCAGGGAAGAGTTCCGCGATTGAAGTGCCTCCGCGTGCTCTCTTCTATTGCCACTTTCTCAATATTTCTTGTACTCCCTTTCTTTCTGTTTGATTCTGTAGTTCGCACGTGTGCCTGTCCCAAGACTTTGTCTCACGACAAAGCTGTTTTTTTTGACTCATCTTACGTATTCATAAATCCCTCTTATAATACATTCATATCTTAATGATATACTTAAATGTGTTTTACAATACTTATGTCTCTCATATAACGGATAGTAAGTATACACATACGCTTATACATATAGTAAAAACAACACACATAATAATCGTAATAATAATAATATTACTAATAATTTAACGGCGATGAGCGACAATGGTATTATATAAGGAGACAACAAGCTTGAGACCGACTTACGTATGTCGTATAGTATAGCATAGTAATAATGACGATTAAGTAATAATAAGTAATAATAGCATTGATAATAATAAATTATAATGTAATGAACATTCTAGATGATAAGTCGAACAAGTGGCTAATCGGTAAACGAGGAGAGTCGCATAGGTGCCGCAAGTCGTGCTAGGCTGTTGGAAGGGAAAACCATAAATTTACGTGCGTGCACAACACAGTCCACGCGGTTTCCTAACTCGAACTAGTTTATATTAGATATCATATACGTTAATTATATATCATATGTAAGTACACGATAAAAAAAAATACTTAAGTACGTCAGCTAGTAATTTTCATTAAATGTGAAATAAAAAACTCACCGTTTGCACTCGACTCGGATCACCCTTTTTCTTCTCATAATCAGCGTATTTGCGCCAATATCCATAGCAATATGGATAACGCTCCAAAAATTTGGAATACGCTTCACGAGCAGCTTCTGCATCATTCTATGAAACAAATTTTAAAAATATTTATTACTATATATAACATTGTTTATGTAATAGTTTTACTAAATTTTCTAAATTTTATTTTTCGTTCAACTTGATCGTATTAAATATTATTTTTATTATAAATTATAGTGTATTGTTAATATTTTGCGTGGTATTTATATTTCATTACATAATAATATCATGAAAAATAGAAGAGGCGAGTTCAATACCTTTATCTTACAGTCAAGATAATCAAAATTCGACTATAGAACTTTTTTAATAAAACAATTTTATTTTACACACTTGATTACAGAATCGTATTTTACGCTTATTAGATCAAACAATAAAATATATTCTTATAAATTTTATAAAATTTATCTTCTTAGTCAAATAACTAAAGTAATGCGTATTTATAAATTATAAGCTAAATATTTTTTAAATATTATAAATGAAATTTAATACTTTAATCTTTAATATTTTTTTAATCATTTATGTTATGGAAAATTCTAAAACTCAATCTTTTTAATTCCAGAATTCCTTACTCGCTTAATATTATCTCACTTGTTATTAACGCGTGCATTAAAGAATTAGAAAATTGAACCTTCAAAGAAATAAATAAACTACTCACCTCTTGATCAACATATTGTAAAAGATAAGTCCATCCTGTAAAATCTGTCGGGTCTTCGTGAACTGCTTTCCAATATTTCTCTAATTCCGGCAGAGTTTTCTTTTTAGGTGATGCAGGTTTTGCATCTGATTTATCGTTGTCATCTGCAAGAGCCGCTTTTTTAGAAGGAGTTTCATCATTATTTTCAGAAGTTGGTGAACTAGGATCATATTCACCTTCAGCGGTTCTTTTGCGTTTGTCTGCAAGAAGAATACATAAAAAAAAAATAATTACATAATATAACAATTCTTTTTTTTATAAAAAAACTTTAAATCATTACGTACTGGTATCTGATTTTGATTTCTTTTCAGTACTTTTGCTAGTGACTCTACTAACTTTTTTCTTCTTTTCACTCTCAAGAGGCAATTCATCTTCTGATACTGATTCAGTTTCTCCGAGATCAGCAGGTTGTGCTGCAGGTAATTCTTCATCTGATACTGCTTCTGTTTCTGGCTCCTAAATAATGTAAAATGAAATAGAATTAAACTATTTGCAGCACCCTTTAATTCGTAAAGAAACACTAAAAGGAAGTGATCTTTAACATAAGAAACTTGTGAAATTAAAATATGAATCTGACTGATCCAGGATGAAGAGGTATTATACCTGTAATACAACCTCATTGGGGAAAAATTCCTCCTCTGAAACCTCTTCAACATCTTCACATTCATGTTTAAAACGCTAAAGAACGGTTAGGGAATAACTGGATTAGGAAGTAATATGGAAATAAGGAATTAAGTATAAAATAAAGAAAAAAAATTAACAAAAATCTTACTTTAAAAAATTCGTTTGAAAACAGTACCTTAGCTGCAGCTTCGGTAGGTAGTTCATCTTCAGATACAGCTTCTGTATCTGGTTCAATTTTCTTTGTTAATACTTCACTTTCATGATCACTAATTTCTATAACTTCTTGATCTTGATTTCCTTCAGACTTTTTTGCATTGTCTGAATTTTCTACGATGTCTTCTAATCCATAATTTTCTACATCATCTTCAATTACAATGCATTGATCATCCATTGTTTCATCCAAAAAAACAAATACCAAATAAGTAAATGTACATATACTACATTCATAAATATTAAATTCATATATTAAAGTTGAAGTAAAAAATGAAATTTACTTCTTTATTCAAAAGTTAATATAGCAAAAAATAATAAAAAAATATTATTTAAATTAAAATTTAAGATCTTAAAACCTTACCAGTTGTGCAGTGTCCTCGGTTAATTTAGTTTGTTCATGTGGTTCTTCTTCATCTACAGCCATAGCTACCTGAGTCTCTTCTTCAGCTGCATCTTCTTCTTCTTGATTAGTTTGTTCAGGATCAAATTCAGGAATATTTTCAGAATCGACCATATTTTCTTGTTCTTCATTGTTTATTCCATCCTGATTTTCATCTACTTGATTTTCTTGCTCTTCCTGATCAAAATTTCCTTGTTCTTCCCGTTCTTCATCCTGAAAATTGTCTTCTCTGTCTTGGTTACAATTACTCTGTTCTTCAGGATCAAAACTGCCATCATCTTGATTTAATATCTCTTGATTTTCTACTTCTTCCGGTTCTTGAGTTTCCATTTGTTCTTCTTCTTGATTTTCAAATACTTCCTGGTTTTCATCAGTCTGCTCTTGTTTTTCTTTTGTATCTTCCTCTATTTGTGTCTCATCTAATTGCAATTGTATAGCTGAATTATCTGTATCTTCAACAACAGATTCTTGCTGAACTCCATTCTCAGGTACATCATTATTTTCATTTTCTCCTTGGTTAGATTCCTACAAACATAATATATTATAGCATTATTATAATAAAGATGTAAGATCTCTAATGACAGTGTGAGAAAATATTTTTCAATTTACCATTTCCAGTAAATAAAAACTGCCTTAAAATTTAATTTTTTGAAAAGAAAATTATATTTATTTTTTAAAGTTTTGCAATTTTAGTGCAATTTGTAAAGTATTCAGTCAAATGCTTCATTTGTATCAGTATACTTGAATTATCAAATACATTTTTTAATTTATACATATCAATTGAATTGATATTAACTTTTAGCACACCTTCGGTGATCGATGAAAATAAAAACAAAGCTTACCTCTTCAATCTCAGGAACATTTTTCATGGCACGTGTAACTCTGGTGGCCTTCTTGGCAGGAGTTTTTTTAGGTGTAGCCTGGTTAATTTTCTTTACTGCTCGACCAGACCTCGTACGCCTCACTGAAAACCAAGAACATAGCAATACAATCTCTCATTCAGCCACTCGTACATGGCGACTTACTCATTAGAGGTTAAGTTGCTTCGGCTAGGAAGAAGCAGATATATGAAGCTTTGCCGTCGTGGCAAGAGCTGTTATTAAGTTATTTAAATGAATCTAGTTCGCGTGTTCTCTCGTGCCGTGGATTCGCGTGGGCATGAACGTACACGAGACGCCATTTACTCAATGGCGGTTACAACGCGTTGTGCAGGCGTTTCTCACACAGCGTTAACATGCGAGCCGGCATTGCTGCCAGGCGGAGTCGACACTTCGGTAAAGTTTTACTCTCTTATCGGATACATACCTGGCTCATTTTCGACGACTTCGCTACCCTCGTCACCACTTAACGACGACATCTTCTTGTATTGCTTAGTAACGTTTAGGCTACACTGACCAGTTCCACGATTCAGCAATCTGCTTCGTCGCTTGCTTGCAAATGCAAAGTCGAAGCGAGCGACACGCGCTAAAAATCCGTAGTGCTGCCGTGCTGCGGCGCTGGCTGAGCCTGGCCTGGCTCTTCGAGAACTGGTTCTGTCCTTTTCTTCTTCTTCTTCTCTATCCTTTCAGTTTTCGCGCCTACACACTGATTTTGTTTTCATAGAAGATTACGAAACGCACATTCGAAAGAATGTGATCGTTGTTACATGCATACACGTTTAATTACTTCAGCTTTGCATAATTCAACTTCGACTGACTACACCTATAATGAAAATTTTCATGATTGTATGACGTTAGTAAGTATCTGACATTTAATAGCATTACAAATATTTATCGATTATATTGTAGCCCAATAAATAAATTTTTATTTCTGAATAGGTTTAAAGTAAGTATAAAAATAAGAGTTCTGTGACGTCGCTTACAGCACCAGTCACACTGCGTACTGTAAACTGTAAGTGCTCTAACTAAAATTCAAAATGTTGCTCTTAACATTATTTTAAACCTTAGAGCATATACTAGTGGAGGCAGCATTCAGCTTGCGGAAAGTGTAGGCGAGGTAGCTGGGGATATACTATCTCTTTCTAACGGCATGCAATTGGTTCCCGCAGTACTCACGTGATTCCCCACCTCACGATGCTCGAAGGAATTTGAAATTGATGATTTTTACGTTTGTTTTACAATATTACATATATTACAATTAAGATATAATTAACCATAATTAATAATGTCTCTGATAAATTTATCAGATCTAATTTTAGATATTGTTGTATATGGTCAACGTTTTTCTTTTTACTCAAAAATTAAATGTGTTTAACATTATTTAAAATTGTAATTAATTTTCGTTTGTTTTCAACGTAATTAACGCTTTAAAACATGTAGTATAATTTATTATTAA
Organism: Ormyrus pomaceus; assembly: GCA_900474385.1. Taxonomy (NCBI): domain Eukaryota; kingdom Metazoa; phylum Arthropoda; class Insecta; order Hymenoptera; family Ormyridae; genus Ormyrus; species Ormyrus pomaceus. The sequence continues at coordinate 393 of UCOM01003348.1, read as the reverse complement.
ATTGTTCTTGTAAAAAGATTATTTTTTATTTTTAGTTCAATTTTTGGTACCATTTTTTACAAAAGCATGTTTTCAAAAAAAAATTTTTTTTTTTTATTAATTTATTTTTATTTTCTACTTTTTAGTGCAATTTTAAATTTTAAAGAAGCAGAATTCTTAATGTCCAATCAAAATCTGTTCTAATTCGTCGAAGATGGCCCAAAGTATTTCCTGGTCATCGGCGACCTGGATGTCCGCGAGTGCGAATATTATAATGAGATATTGATATCAAGGCGTGCGGGAGAGCGCCGAAGGCAAGTACGTGTCTGAGAGCGATCGCACACCTTATACATTGAATGTAGGAGCACGCGAGTTAAAAGAGATTTTTATATTAATTTTGCTGCTTATGTAGCA
>UCOM01003347.1:0-18505 GCA_900474385.1 Ormyrus pomaceus | reverse complement strand
TTTAATTTGTTATTAACAAATTATTAAAAAATTAAGTTAAATTGCATCCTTGTATATATACTTCAACCCTACAGTGACGTGAAAATGCAAAAATCCCCATTGATTTCATTCAGGTGGGATATATATAACTCGCTGTGCCGCAAAGGGTTAAATTAATTAAATTAATAATTCGTAACGAACGAAGAATCTAATAATAATTTTTAAATTTATTTTTTGTAAATAGATATTCTCTTTACTCACTTTCGGAAGGCACTTTTGTTTCCAAATGGTGGTATACGCGAATTTTTGACACTTATGTCTGGATTTTGTCGACCGTCTTTGTGTTTGTTTTAACAATAGCTATGGTGGTAATTCATAAACTAAAAAACAGTTGGTGTAAGCAAACCGAATGTTGCAGCGAATTCGGTTATCCAACATTTAACATGCTGTGCGTACTTGGCGCAACAAGTGGCCAAGGTTAAACACATGCCGTCTCTAGACAATAAAATAAATTATATAATATTAAGAAATAATAATTTGCACTTATAAATACAGGATTTCAAGAAATGCCTCGTTCCTGGTCTTTAAGGATGTGCGCTCTTACGGCACTCAATATGGGATTACTATTATCATGTGGTTTTAATAGTACTTTGACTTCATATTTAGCATTCCGTGCTCCTTATGTCGGCATGAGTAATCTCGATGATGTTTGGAGAATGGGAACCCATTCGCTTTGCGTTAGGAATAAAAGTTTAGCTTATTACGAGTTGTTTAAAGTATAAATCAAAATGTATTTACAACAATTTAATAAATTCATGCAAAATGGTAAATTAATATTAAATTTTGCTTTATTTAGACCGTAGCATCATATGATAATTCTAATAAGGTAAAAGAAAAGTGGATGAAACTATTAAACAGAAACTGCCCTAATATGGAAAATGAGTTAGAATTCCGGGACAGCCTTTGTCAAGCTGGTTTTGTATACGTTGAAGCCTCTGATGTATTTTTAAAACAGTATCAACATGTTCAAGATAAATGTCAGATTGTAAAAATACCTGGTACCTATTGGAATTCAAAAATAGCATTTTTGCACTACAGAGGTTCGAAGTACAGACATACTATTAATAATTAGTAAGTTAAAATGCAAACTTGTTTAAGTTGAACTAATTTTAATAGATTCGAAAAATTTTAATTAAAAATTTTTTATAGCTTGATGCGTTTACGATCATCAGGAATTTTAAAGTACTTGGAAGCCAAATGGTCGTTTCAACAAGATCTACAGCATGGGGTTTTTAGCAATTTTCAACCAGTTGAATTGGGTCACGTAAAATTACTAATTATTGGCCTCATGATTATGATGATATTTAGTGTCATTCTATGTGGTTTTGAAAATATATGGTTTAATCTGCGTAATAATTCAGAAACATCAACTACATTTGTTCCAATTAATGAAACTGCAAAATGTAAGCTCTCGCCAGAATTAAAGGATCAGGTAATTAAAAAATCAGGTACAAAACTTAAAAGATTAAAGAGTAGAGTTTTCAAACGAAACAATAAATTTTCTGCACACCTGCATTTCTACCAAGCAACAGAGGAGTTCATAAAATAGAGCCAAATGATAAATATATTAACTTTAATATAATTTAAGCACAGTACATAATGTATAAGAATAATACCGAAAAATAATTACAAACGTTATTGACGCATCATTTTTATACTTTTTATATCAAATCATACACAAATTATACACAACAATATTTCATATAATCATTTAACGTCAAACGTTTCTTGTGACTGTGGCACTCGACAAATGTTTTAATAAGTTATACAATTTTACAATTTTTTGTACGATTAATACATCTTAACAAATTCACATACCTGTACTCATTGGGTACATTTTAAGGCCTACAGATAGCACAGTATGCGTAAATCGCTTATTAGCGATCTACTTTACCTCTTATTGGATGTTTTCTATGATTTAATTTGTTCAATTAGTAGTAGTTTGGAACTTTCGTTTTTTTTATGATTTTTATTTGTCAATATTAATCATTTTATCATTTTGAATTCGTATAAGAAAGAAAAACTGTATTGAACGTATCTACCATATTATACTATACTATATAATAATTTTAGCTGATGGATTCTTGAACTATTTTTTATTTCTTGCTCATGTTTTAAACTCACAATTGAATAAATTATAAACTTTAGAAAATAAGAAGAGTATTGAAGAACATGAATTACTACGAGTCTGTACTTTCAATTACATTGAATTCCTTCAAGCAGTAAAAAACATGTAAGGACTTATTAAATATACATAATACGTTAAAAAATAAGTGAATGAAAAATAAATTGCACTACTTCATTTTCCACGCAACCTTTACAGTATATACTTTTATAATCTGCAAAATATATTTGTCTATCCTTTTTTCCAGGTGTTTCTAAAACGAAAATATATCATTAAAGATAACTAACCTAATCTAAAAAGTCATTGTACAATTTATTAAAATGACTGTACACAATATTTTTGTCGTTAACACTTTAGTATAACTTATTTTAGCGATCTTTGATTTGCAATGTGCTGAGCGTCTAATAATTAATTATTAGGATTTGAGCACTATTAGTTTAAAAAATAATTTTCTAGTGTTCTTTGCTTTTTCTACGTTTTGTATTTAAATTCCTTACTATTGAGAAGGTCATAGTAGAAAAAAGCTTTTGCCAAACTTTGCCATATATGAATCATATATAACTGGACTGTGTTAGATATAAACAAAAATATTTTTCGAAGATTCAAAAAAAAAAAAAATGGCAATGATTGGCAAAAATTTATGTAAGAAGTTGTAGAGCCTGATTAGTACATTTAATTTTATCGAATGAACGTTATCCAACTGCAAAAACTCAAATTAAAATAAAATAAAATAAAATAAAAACTCGGAATAAAATAAAAAATGTGCTTCTTAACTGTGCATGAACGGTGCTAACAAGAACCAAATCTAAATCTTTAACTAGTAATGAAATTATACTGCAGAGAAAGTTTTGAAACTGCAATTTAAGTATTCCAATTTGCAGTTTAATGATCGTTTTACATCGGTTCAACTATCACAGTAGACTTGCTCAAAAATTTTATTCAACCTGTCAGGTAATCCTAACTATTTGGAGTCGCCTATTTCTGTGTATTTCGTTATATTGACCTTAACTATATTTTGGCAAAATATTTATACAACAATACACATAAAACGAACATGATCAAAACGTTAGAAAGATTACCAGTAGCATTCGACGTATCTTAAACTACATTAGATCGTTACACTTTTAAATTTCTTTCAAATTAGCTTGAGTTATATTAATTAAAATATTAATATTTGTTCCGCAGGTTACAAAATAAATATTTTTAAGCTTAAAATCTATCCTGCCTGCAGAATTGAATCGGCAGCACTTTGATTACAGTTGCTCTGTTTCGGTGAGACGATCGCATACAAGAAGGTTTTTCCACTTTTGCGGCTCCTCGTTTCTTTTTCTTTTTTCTTTCATTAAGAGAGGAAAAACTAGAGTGATGTTATTCTTCAAGTATAAAAGTGGAAAAGGACAAAGATAACATTGCCGTCAATTGCATAGACACGATATTTTGTTGTAATATTATTATAAAACGGCTACTGTAAAAGCATGAGACAGATGATATCTAAAAAGCATATTTCGTCTCGAAGAAACAGAGCTACATGATTAATATGTACCCTCCTCGTTTGAAAAAACGCGTCGAGATCAATGTTCTGCACGCAAAAAAATGCGCGTCTACGTCATCGATTCTACCAAGCATTGAGTAACGTACTGTATTCAATCATTTCCGTATTATCATTATGGTCCTAGTGCCTGTCCGAGAAAAACTTTCGATTTCTCAATTGTAAGCTCACAATACAGAAATTTGCAACGGAATACAAGTAGAGGAACTGAAGACTTTCTCGCTTCTAAAACGAAAATCTAATAAAGAGAAGCAGTATATAAAGTATTAAATATTTTGTATAACAAAATTGACGTTGAGAAAGTTTAAAAAAATATTGACTCTACGATATTTTCGAGTCTACCGACTCGCTTAAAAAATATTATACAGTCCAAGGTATATAGCGTGTAACGTGATGGTTCGATCGTTGTTCTCGTTTTTCTCATTTCGGCAGGTGCAATCTTCAGCTTGTATCAAACTTTAATTTTGGCTTCGACTTAAAACCCTGCCCGGGGCTACGTTAAACTGTAGCTGCTTTCGCATGTGCCCTTTTACCGGAGTTGATTTAGAGCCTCTTTAACGGTCTGCCTTCGAAGAAAGCTGGGAACGGCTTTAGGTGTTTTACCACACTTCGCATTTATGGAGCGGATTCATCCTGGAGCCTCTGGGACAGTTAAACTCTGCAGAAAACTCGTCGAGGTTTGACAAAGGCCCGATAACCCTGAACTTGGCCGGACAGTGAGAGTCTTTTTCGATCTGAAGGCCGATGGCCTCGGACGTTACAGCCGAGCACCAAACCTAATAAAACGGTGCTCAAATTAAAAAAAACTCCTGCTCATTCGCGAGCGTGTTCTGTAAGGCAAATTGTTATTTCTCATTGTACCTGGGCAAAATTCAGGAAAAATAACTGGCGATGCGTCAGATTAAGTCCAGGTAACGGCAGTTGATCCTTGTAGTCTTTATACGTCGACAGATATGCGTGGTACGCAGCCTTAAGTCCGCCATTATCCGCGATATTCTCCCCTGAAAAGTGGTAACATAAATTTTAATGCTTCTTAATGATTGTGCAAAATAATAATCTGTTCTGGACTACAACGTTGCAGCGTAAGTATATAGATTACCCAGAGTTTGTCGGCCATTCACATGCCGGCCTTCAATTTCGAAATCGCCGTATTGATGGACGAAACATTCAGTCCTATTCTTAAACCTCTCTATAGTGGCATTATTCCACCACTGATGTAGATTACCGTGTAAATCATACTCTCGTCCTTAAACAAATCGTAAGATTAAATTAGATTTTTTGTTCGCTTATTATCAAATTAATATAATAGTATGATTAAACATATTCTTTTCATTACACTTAAGGGAAATTTACGTATCTAAATATGTAATCCCCCTTAAATGTGCCCGTTTTACAACGCCCGCAAAACTACAATAATATCCTAGTAAATAATAAATAATATAAAAATATAAAAATATAAATATAAAAATATAAATGTAAACTACAATAATATCCATAGTTCTAAATTAATTCATTTGATTTAACGATGCGAAGACGTTGAATCATTTAAAACTGAAGTAAATTTTAATCAATTAGTGTATTCTACAAGTTATTATATGGTAAAACCAAAAACTGAAGTATCAATATCCTGGAATCGAATGAGCCTAAAGTATCATTCTACCTAATATCACATGATCAAAATTCAAGTAATAATAATATAAAACGACCTTAAGAAGATATTGATAAAATATTGAATTTTTCAGGTGATTTTAATGGAACATTAAATTCTGAAGTAAGTTTACCTTGATCATCAAAAGCATGAGTAAGTTCATGCCCCATGACGACACCCATTCCGCCGAAATTTAAACTACTTGGATTTTTTCTGTCATAAAAAGGGCTCTGTAATATCCCGGCTGGGAAAACAATTTGATTTTTTGTTGGCGTATAGTAGGCGTTGACCGTAGGTGGTGTCATAATCCACGTCGTTTTGTTTACGGGCTGGTCGAGCTTTTCCAGATTCTTCCTCAAATTATACCTCCCGACGCGTATATTATTGAAGAAATATTCATTGGGTTTAATAATGAGATCGCGATATTTATCGTCTAATTCTGTTGCATTGAGAATGAAATCCGGAAAACCTATCATATCGGTAATAGCATTTGCTTTTTCTTCAGCAGATTTTCTTGTTTCTGCATCCATCCAGTCCAGATTCTTTAAATTTTTAGTGAAAGCGTTTCTAATCTCGTTTATCATTTCTTCAGCCTGTTAAACATTTTTTTCTATAGTTTATTTTTTCTATAAATATATTTTTGATTTATTTAAATTATACATAATCGTACCATTGGTTTACTTTTCCCATGAAAGACCTCCCGAACAAACATAGCTCCAATAGCGAAACCCATTACATTATTAGCATCGTTGACGCAGTACCGCCACTGCTCTTCTCGGCCCTCGGAGCCAATCAAGGCTTTCCTCAAACCCTTGTAGGCATCCCTGAATGGTTTCGACAAGCAGGAAGTGAGAGACCTCACCGTTTGCCATACTAAATAATTGTTCAAAATCCTGCAAAAGTCAAAGAAAATTTAAAGACATGTAGCTTAATCGAAGCAGTCGCCAACGTTAATGAATTTTACTCAAGCCATCGCATACATGCACACATACGCTACGACATCACGTACAGTAATTGGACAGGACGTACACTTTTCCATCGTTTGTGCTGTTGTAGTCCTTCACGAGATCCGTTAGTTTCGCAAAATACTCGGGCGCGTAATTCACAATTTTCAGCTTACTGGTGATCTTCTTTCCCACAATAGCAGTCGCATTTTGAAAATAGTCTTGCCATGACATCTGCAGAATCGAAAATAAATCAGAAATTAATAATAAAATAGTTCGCGCAAATTTTATTGAGAAATTTAAATAAAATTACAAATGGTGCTTTCTCCTGCAATTCGCCAATCGTCATTATATTGTATAATTTTTCTTCGTCTCTTCTCTCTTCTTGCGGTGTTGTAATTTCCGCCAATTTCGTTTCGAAATCTATTATATCTTGCATTCGTTTTCTGGTCGAATTTTCTTCGCCACCTAATAATATTCCAATCTGTAAAAAGAGATATTATAATTAACATACTTTAAAATAATTCTGGAATTATGGTATATTATTATTTATTCTTTCGCAGTATCTTTTATTCTTTAAAATTCATGAAAATAGTGTCCCGATATTTTAAAAATCTATGTATTACCTTAGTCATATAATCTAAGTAGGCTGCTAGAACTTTACCGTGCTCCGTTTTGTTTAAGTAATTATCGGTAGTAGGCAATGTTAGTCCGCCTTGATCAATCTATAAAAAGATTAATACTCTTTTATTTTCACTCTAATCCCTTCGGCCTTACACCTTCGGTACTAAGCAGATGCACGTTGAACTTACTTGAATAATGTGCCTGCTACTATTTCTATCGTCCTCGCTTACAGCCCAGGAGAACAAGCCCCCCATATTGTATACATTTTGCAGCACGTGCATGCTATTCTGCAGTGACCACGTGTTCACATTAAAGTTTCCGCTTATAGTCCAGCCGCCGATATTCTCCAGCAAATCTAGCATCGGTTTCGCGCCTAACGTCTCTATCGTTTCATTTACATCCATGCAAGATATAAAATACTGCTTCGCTTTCTTTTCTGCTTTTGACTTCATCTCTTGAAATGGCCTCTCTGGAAGTTTTTGTTCATTGTTAAATAAAATAATTGAAATTAATTTTTAAGCTTAATGAAATAACTTTACTAAGAATCAAAATTAAAATGATAAAATCGATTAAATATCTAAATATAATTTTTCAAACTGACAATATGTAAAAAATATTATTACAGAAAAACTGTTCAATTCAAATAATTCCTTGAAATAAAGTAGTGAATTCGAAAAAGATATAAAAACTGACCTAGAACATTTTTCACCACTAACTGATTCTCCTGCTCCAGTTTTCCGAACGTGCCCCACATGCTTTTTCCATCGGGTATAGGATTCTTCTTAATCCAACCGCCACACGCATACTGATAGAAATCGTCGCAAGGATTGACGGAACGGTCTATACTGTTTATTATCGAGGCTGCCACAGTCACGCAATGCTCCGAAATACAGTGAGAGCCGTCTGAAAAAGGAGGATTACGAGGCTGGAATTAAATAAATCCATTTGCGCCATTGTCAAGTTTCATGAATTCTCTCTCGTATTCTATGCTTTATATTTTCTTTTTACACTCTATTCTCTGGTTTGCATGAAATACATATTTAAAGTAAATTCTAAAAAATTTATTTGAATATGATAACGGGCTCCTTTTTTTATTTGGATAAAAGGATTTTTTCGATGGCACTCGCAGAAACTCATAACATTTTATGCAAAATGTTAATAAAATTTCCTAGCTTTTCACTTTCCAAAATTTTATATTAATTTTAGATATATTTTTGATGATATTAAAAAATTATATCTTCGAAAATATCAATAAAGTTATATACAAAAATTGGTTTAATTAATTCATTTTTGTAACAGTTTTCTGAAAATTTAAAAATACTAAATCAAAAAATTTCGTCTTGCAAATAGCTTAAAATAAAAATGTCATAGTGTAATGAAAGTTTGAAACTTCGGAGAATTAAATCTACGAATTTCTTTAACTACAATTTTCTACATCGAAAGGACTAAAATACTTTCTTGGCTTTTTTTTTGATAAAAAATTGACTATTTAAAATAGCTTTTGACGTTTACAAAAGTAATAACGGAAAAATTAGTATTATTAATCTTTAATACTAATTACCTTTAGTATGTGCGGTAATATGAAGAACCTGTGCTTCATCCCATCCAGTTTTACCGCTAATTACTATGGAGAGTATAAAAACCATAAGTAGCAATGTCATACATAGAATCACGAGACATCTTTCTAGTAGACTCCTCGATCGCCAGATTGATGAACTCTAAAATAGTGTCAAACATTATACGTAAATAATAGAATGGCTGAAAATTAAATGAAGGAACTATTTAGGCTCGACTTCTGAAGAGGATGTCACTTGGATTGTTTTTAAACTTCGTATCATTTACGTAATTCGATGTGCGGATTACGAATATGATGATAAAAATATCCGAAAATTCAATTTACTATTTTTACATACTAATAATCATACTAATTTTTAAAATTAGTTTAAAAAACATATGCTATAACTTATTCTAAATAATCTTTTTGCGTGTTTAATTTCCGATTTCATTTTAAATAAAGCTCTACAAAATTAAATTCACATTTAAAAAACTAAATTCTTATATGTGATTTTAAAAATAAGATTAAATTGTTCTGCAATTTATTATAAAAAATAGTGGTCTTTAATGTGCAGTAATAAGTGCGCAAATGAAAGACTTCACTTATTTCCAGGTGACTTTATGGATAATGAGCTGTCTAGGGTTATTTGCGTTTATAGGTAATAACAAGGAAGGTCTACTAACCGAGTGATATCGTATGTGAGTTGCTGACTGGCTTATTCCCTCGCTGTTCAACGCGACGGATCCGATACTACTTGTATTGTCATCCTCAAATTCTGCTTGTTTGTACCTCATCATCTAAAATAGTATTTTCTTATGAAATATTTCCTTAATTAAACATTAATTCTTCAGAAGCATTTATGAATGCTGTCTACTCTTAAAATTCATAAAATTTTATTTCAAATTAAGGAGACAAATATATTGCTGATATTAATCTCTAATTTAATTTATTAATTAAATTTAATCAATTTTTTTAAGATTAATAATTGATTTCTTAGAAATAAAAACAGATTTTTTCAGATTTAGCGATTTGATGAAAGATAAAAAATACATTAAATCAAGGAAATAAAAATAATAATTATCATTTATAATAAGAATATAATAAGAATTATCACAGAAACAAACTTTAAATACCAAAAAGACCTAAACAGAAATTACTCTATTTCTTTAAGAAAAAATAAGTATTTATATACAGCACTACAATTCTAATCCTTATTTCTATTTAATGCAAAATATCTACATTTTTACATACTAAAGGATTTTTATAATAATAATAATAATGGATTATATGACAAATGTTTATATACTAAAGGTTTTTTTTATCAATAATAATAATAATAATCATATCTTTATATATGTTTGCACATTTATAGTGTATATATTATTAATTTCTTAAAAAAGCCTCTACCATAATCGCAGAGGAAATAAATAGAAAAATAGTTACATGTACAAAAAAGTTATTTACTGTCTTATGTACAATAATTTATTTAATATTTATATAATTTTTGTGGAATAAAGTTTTATAAGAAATTTTATTTATGTTTACACTATTTATCTATAAAATTATAAAATTATCAAATGTTTGTTCAATAAAAATAATTTTATTTTTATCTTTAACTCGTCCTGGTAGAAAATAAGCAGGGTTTGTCATCTTAAGATTTTTTAGTAAAGTGTAATCTGAAGTTGCGAAACTGTGGCTAAAGATTTGTTAACTGCGAAAGGTAGAGAAGAGAGAGTGAGCGCTTGGCTATTCGATTAGCCCAACTGAAACTAAGCGTTTGTGTGTTTCAACTTTTTAAGAGTTTACAGATAAAATGGAAAATAAAAGATATAATATGGTAACAAAAAATGGGATTATTATATTTTAAAATAAATAAATTTTATAAGCTTAATTCATTTTGTTATTAATATCATTCCCTTTTTTATTTTTAAATTTATATTGAATATATTTAAAGTAATAGCATTTATTTATTTATTGATTTATTTATTTATTTATTTATTTATTTTTTGCAAAATGTAGGTTGCGTTATTAATAGACCTCATTAAGCTTAAAGAATAATTAACCGGTTCATTGTTAAAAATCTGTCATTTTTAGCTGAATTCTTGACTACAAAACATGTATCACTTAACCATGTCGGTTTAACAAATAGTTAAGAAGCCACTAAAGATTCTACCAAGGCATTTATAAAAATTTACGTATTTTTAAATACTAGGATTATTTTGCGGGAAATCTGAATTTTTGTTTCATATTTGGGGGTACAATTTGATCCTGTTATTTAAAAGTTAGGTATCAACTGACCTCGGTACGAGTTAATATTGTATAAAAAGATTAAATTAAAAAATAATATGCTTTTAAATAAAATAAAACTTGAATGAAGCGCTTTTCTTTCGCAGAAAATTGTTTAGAAATGTTCAACTTAACAATGTAAAGTTAAAAATTGGCCAAACATTGACTGAATAATGGTTGAATATTGGTCAAACACTGGTCGACTATTAGCCGAATATTGGCCGAAAAGTGATCGAATATTGACTGAATTAAGATCGAATATTAGCTGAATAATAGTTGAATATTGGCCGAATATTGGTCGACTATTGGTCAAATATTGGCCACATATTATTCGATGAATAGTCGACCAGTGTTCGGCCCATTATTCAGCCAAAATATTCTTTTTTTAGTCGAATAGATAATACTTTTGATATTTGTATTACCAAAAATGAAATTGTAAACATAAACCATACTTGCCTTATTTTATACTTTTGTAGATAATAATTACATAAATATGTAAATCAAGAATTAAGGTTTATATCATCAGTCAAGAATTAGAAATTGCTCAATATTAAATTTTATTTATTTTTTCGTGGTTACATTAATTTTCATGTAAGTTATGAAAATAAGATTATTAATTCCGACAAATTTAAAATCGAATACTGGCATCATTTTCTGATTAAGTAAAATTTTTTTATAAATAATAAAGCTAGAATTTAGTGAAGATATTTTCTTCTTCATAATATGTTTTCTTCAACATTATACGTTTAACCTAAATTAAATAAAAATTGTATCAACTTTTTAAAATGTTTTCCTTTTTTTGGCTTGTTTCAAAAAATTAATATTTGGTTCCTACTATAGTTCTTAATGTTAATAAATAAGAAATCGTTGCAGAAAGTATCTGTAAAGTTTGAAAAACATAGAAAATAAACCTTTTGGTTACTAATAACAATTATTTGTATTTAAAATTAAAAAAAAATGCTTACTGTTTTTAAATACTCTCGTCCAAATTCAGACATTACTCCATTGACGGATATTATAGGATTTTTTTGACACCTATGAATAATTAAAATCTTTGCCTTTACCAATTCTGATGTTTCTTCATACCATTTACTTGAATATAATACGTATGGAATATCGTCACCCTTCAAGTTAGAGTTAAGAATTAAAAATTAGTTAAAGACTTCAATTATTTAAATTTTAAATTAACTCACAGCTGATGTCATATTCTGTGCACTTTCGGCACAAACAGAAATCCTTGAATAAACTAAAACGAATATTAAAACCTGATAGACGAGTGTCGCATAATCTGTGCTCTAATAGGAATTTTCTTGTATTATTTAATCAATTAATGAACTCAAACCCGTTAATAATAATAATAATAATCTTACGTTTAAAATGGTTAATCCAACTCCAAAAGCATAAAACATGAAGCACATAACTGTCTTAAAAGTTATAAAACGTACTATATAATTTGTTTCTTTAATTAAGCTGTTAAAAATAAAAATTTGTATTATTAATTATATTGTTATTTTTAGCAGACTTATTATAATTGATACGGATTAGAAATCAATAAAATCCTTTGCTTACTATAAAACATTATAATGCTCTTGAATACAGTCCATTAAATGTTCGAAGTTTTTTGCATTCTTAAACTTATCTTCCAATATTTTTAACCGTTCAGTGCACGTAAAAATTAACAAAATAGCAATACCGTCGAAACTCGGTATAACAGATGTAGTAAAAAAACTAACAATTTGTTGAAAGGAAAGCAATATTTTTAATCCAATAGACCCAGTTTTAAGGAATATAATTCTTGTAGTTTCAAGATTATCATTACGAATATACATGATTAAAATTATAAGGTAAAGTAAAAGTATTCCTAAATATATCAAAGCATAAAAATTTGCATACTGTTGAATAATTTTTGGCTTCTCCGCGGATAATTGTTTTTCCGCAAGATCTAGCAAAAACTAAAGATAAAATAGCCACGTATTAATTAGGTAATAGAACATTTTTGAAATATTTTATCAATTTTTTTAACAAACCTTTAAGCGATCATATTGATATTTACTAAAAATCATTATTGCTATGGATTCTAAAAGTCCGACGAATTCGAGCCAAGTCATCAAAAATACTTTAATATTTCCCTTGTTTAAGTCTAAAGTATATATAGTCAATATTGACATAATTAAACAATTTAACAAACATGCAATATACATAAAATTACTTAAAAAACCCTGCCATCTAGTATACTTGGAAGACGGCCAAATCAGTAATTTTTTAGCAATAAAACGAACAACATTAAAACTTGTTTTTGGTGAAATATACAAATTCATACTCTTTTTTGAACTGCACTTACGTATATAGTTAATTAAGAAATAACTATTACAACGAATTTTTTATTTGTATCATATGCATAGTTCCTTCGCAAAAACATAACTATCGGACGTAAGAAATAGCATGAGCGAAACGTACGAGTTGAAATATTATACTGTTGCAAATTATATAGAAATGAGCGAATTTCTAATTCTAACTCATTTGCCATTTCTTATATGTAATAGTTATCAAAAAAGTATATTATTCCCCCTAATTTTATAACCATTATTAGGCTATCATCATTTGGGTTAATTTCTTTGTCTAATATATTTGTGCAAATGTACTTAGACAGTTTGAACAAGTGATTAATTAAAAATGTTTCATTGTCTTTACCCCGTATACCTCCCACCGCGTATATTAAGCTATCTCCTACCCTTATAAAGGTATCAATACAAGACCAATGATATAATTTGTAGTTAATTTGTTGCTCTTCAGAGGTGCCACCGTCAATTGTCAAAACCCACCACTAATAGAGGAATCAACGACCACCCTTTTTTAAGATAAAGCCCAAGATACAAATACATATCTAATGCACGCTTCATAACACTGGCCGGTTTTTGTTGCTAATTTATTGCTAATTTGTTACACCATACCTTAATTTGTTGCTCCAATCGTTTCCGAGAAACAATGGATACGTTAATTTAACGTTAAACTAGCGTAGCCACTCTTTCTATCTCCTGACCTTATAAAGATGTCAATAAGAGAATTGCGGCGTATTTTTTTGCTAATTTGTTGCTTAAAAAGCCATTAGTTTAGTTTTAATTTATTACTCTAACCGATTCCTAGAAACGTAGCCCGCTCTAGCTTAAAACTTAAGCTTGCACAGCCATCTCTGTAACTCCGGCTTTAATTAATATTTTTTTTTTATAAAACCAACGGCATATTTTGTTGCTAGTGTTTTGCAAAGGCCAACTGATTTTGAATTTGTTGCTTTAGTCGATTCCCAGAAACGTGGCCCGAGCCAGCTGAAAATTTGAGGTAGCACAGCCACCTATTTAACTCCGGACCTAGTATTCTTGTTTCTGCATGAAACCAACGGCATATTTTGTTGCTACTTTGTTGCTCAAGTTTTAAGATCGCGCGGGCTACGTTTCAAATGGCCTTTTTGAGCAACAAATTATCAATAAAATATGCCGTTGGTTTCATGCAGGAACAATAATTAGGGCCGGAGTTACAAAGGTGGCTGTTCTAGCTTAAGTTTTATCTGTGAATCCACTGAAGCAATAAAATAAAGACCAATTTACTTTTTATGCAAAACACGAACAACAAAATATGCCATTTGTTTTATAAAAAAAATATTAATTAGCCTCGGAGTTACAGAGGTTACTGTGCTAGCTTGTTTCAAGCTAGCGCGAGTCACGTTTCTGGAAATCGATTGGAGAAATAAATTAAAAACCAATGGGCTGTTTGAGTAAAAAATTAGCAATGAAATAATAAGCCGCTCGTCTCATGTTGGTATCTTTATAAGGTCAGGAGATAGAAAGAGTGAGTACGCTAGCTTAATATTAAATTAACGTATCCATTGTTTCTCGGAAACGGCTGGAGCAACCAATTCAGGTATGGCGTAACAAATTAGCAACAAATTAGTAACAAAATATGTATATGGTTTAATTATGGGCTTATGAAGTGGCTACGCTAGCTTAAAAAACTGACAAAATTCAAGCGCGTAGCAAGAGGAAGTGAATTTACCTGATTTCTTTTAGAGCTTTTGAAGGTCCTCTTTAAACTAAAAAAATTAAAGTTTTTAAATTGCCAAGGATTTTAAACAAAAAGAAAAAACTTATAATATTTTTAAAGTATAATATATTTCAGCTATACCTGTTAAGAAATAGCAATTAATCAGTTTCCATTGGTGGATCGCATTAACAAATAAAAAAAAAACCTTTTACCATTTTTTTTTTCTGCAGCAAACGCACAGGTGTTCCAAAACAAATGAAAAAGTTCAAGAATTTTTTTCCTGTTGACTATATGACCGCGCTCCTTGATTCCTAAATTTTTTATAGCACTAAGAGACATCACGCGCGCTTTATTTATGTTAATGTCAAATTTAAAAACTCAACGTGAAATATATTATATTTATAGTTCTTTTTATTTAATTTTAATCAAGAATCACACAAAACTTTCTCTTACATGTAAGTGAAATCAATAAAAATGTTATCAAGGCATTTTTTATTATTAACTTCAAATTATTGATGTTATATTTAACGTCTTATTTTATTTTAAATTTAATTTATAAAATAAATCAATATTGTCAACTAATTTAAACAATCTTTCTTCAAGTACTTTTTATTTAATAAATTTATTATTATTCACTAGCTACGGTAATTCGACGTATGTTTAACTTTCAAATTTTCTATTTTTTTAAACTAAATAAATAAAAAATTAGAGTCAATCCTCGCCGGAAGTTTCGAGCACGTATTGTTAGAACATGCTTCAATAGTGGTAGGTTAGAATCTTTTCGTAGTTGTATTTTTCACGCTTAAAAGTATTTAACAAATTATCAATAATTATATTATAAATAAAAAATCGTAAAAAAAATATATGAATTACATGTAAGGTATTGGTATACAAATTGTGGTATACAAATCTAGAGACAAAACTTTAAATTTCCATGCTTCATTTTTTCGCGCTGTTTCAGATGCTCAACCAATCGCAATGCTGGATGTCGGCGACTCATCGTTTTTTTTTTTAAGGAAGGAAAAGAAAATGCGCGAAAGAAACAGATTATTTAGCTTTCCGTAATAAGAAAGATCAATAATTGAAAGATTGAAAGCCAGCGAGTTGTTTTTCGCGTGCTTACTTTGGCTTGTGCAACCAATTCCGGAGCTTACAAAAGCCCCTTGGTCCTACACTAATATACCTCGCGAATTGGCCTGTTTCCGTGATCGGTGACCTCTACGGCAAATTAATTGCGCGTTGGGCTCCGCTGAAATCCGCACTTTGCGGGTTTTGCAGTTGCTGCTTTATAACCGCGTACACGTTTATGTAGAACACACTTGCGTAAACTCTGACACGAACACGAGCGGGCGCATCTGCCACCCAATAGCATCTGGTGCAAAAGCCAGAGCTTTACGAGCAGTGCGCTGTAATACATGTATATTTCAGTCCCGTCTAAAAATATCTTTCATTTTCGGCATCCTATACCTTTCTCGCTCCCACTTTCTTTCTATTTTTCTTTTCCAACTCCCGTCGCTGTAAAGGCCTAATAACTTATCTCGAGTGGTTCTCGTTTCTTTATGCGTGCAAGCTCAAGTGGTTTATGTACCGTTGATTTTAGTTCATGATTTTAAGCGCTGTTTGAGGGCACCTGTCATAAACACCCCGATTCCCGTAGGCTTTTAGGGAAGAGTGGAAAGCGGTTCAAAATACGGCTAAGGAAATCAGTGGACACATACTGGCTGCGATAAAAGAGATAAATAGTAAACGAGATATCGAATCGAACTCTAATGCTTGCGTAAACTAAATTATTTGTTTTGTTATGGCCGTGAACTCGA
Source organism: Ormyrus pomaceus (assembly GCA_900474385.1). Taxonomy (NCBI): domain Eukaryota; kingdom Metazoa; phylum Arthropoda; class Insecta; order Hymenoptera; family Ormyridae; genus Ormyrus; species Ormyrus pomaceus. The sequence continues at coordinate 1,883 of UCOM01003347.1, read as the reverse complement.
ACTGCAGTAATCCTTCTAGTACAGATTCATTTTATTTTCTGAACCAGATTTGCATAACTTAGTCAGTTGATTTATCGTTGGCATCGATTTTAACAATTATGTCTAAATTGAATTCAAAATATTATCTAATTTCTGTTATCAGAACCTTTTACATAACAAATGTTGTTTTGTTAAGCTACGAATAATGTTTGTCGAAACCGTGTATATAGACGATGCTATTGTAATGCAATCTTTTCCATGGAACATTTCGAGTCAATAAGCGTATGAATACAATAGTCTGATTATCAATGTATTATACTGAAGTCTATTTTAATTTGAAAATACTTAGAAATTTCCGGTTGAAAAGTTTTTATTAGAATTAAAAAAGTTATAACATTTCCCAAGATTATACTTTCTTTCGATAAAATTAAAGAACGATAATACTTATCGCTTTTACAAATCAATTCAAAAAGTGAATATTTTTTTTTGTTAAAAGTCGAACAACCATTTATAACTCACTCCCAATGAAACACAGAGATATCAATAAAGGATGTTAATATGATAATTAAAAATAACATTTTCCAGCAGCGTACGCAAAGCTTTTATTTTAAGCCGAGCGATTTTTATCAGAAAAACTAATTATTTGTAGAAGAAAAAGAGGCATACTTATCGATATAAGGTGAGAAATATCGAGTGCGACGTCTTATATATCGAACTCGGCGAACGGGAAACTTATCGGCCTCTACATTTTCGCGCGAGAGAGCGTGCGTCCCCTTGGCTTCTCTCCCCGGTGCTTGAGCTCGAGGCGAAGAGAGGCGAGAGAGGCGAGAAGAAAAGCACAGTAGGCGACGGTCTCTCGCTGACGGTCCTCTCGGCAGTCGCGTCGCGAGCACGCGCGCGTCAGCAGGAGGGAGGCCGGCCGACTGTCGGAGGCTGCGGAAAAGCCAGCGCGAGATGAGCCGCAAGCGGCAAGTCGCAGCAGCCGCTGGCACGTGACGCGCCGTGTAGCGGAAAAGGCCGAGGCGAGGCTATATCGGCCAAGAGACCGCAGGCGCGCGCGTGCAGCCCCCCCATCGACGTCCTATCGAAAGCACTTTTCCTCGAGCTTTTCCGCAGCCACAGGGGCAGGCCGAAAGCGATTTAGTTTGGACTGGCGTTTGTGAATTATGCAACGCTTTTTTCAGATCAACTCTAAATAATACATCCGTTTTTTAAATCAAGCTCACGAGCTATCGTCAATATAACGAAATTTCAGGACGGTTAGTGGATTTGACAAGATAATTGCATTGAGAATTTGCTTAGGAAACGCGGGAAGCTGATCGTGATTGATTTCAAAGTAAATTGGAAAAATTGTACCGCTGTAACTTTGAAATATTTTTAAAAAACACTTCAAAGAATTCTTTTAACAACAGATTGCATTGTGAGGGATTCTTTTAGAGTAACAATATTTAAAATTTACTATTATTCGAACATCTGTGACCTACTGCATCCATAGAAAAGTTCCAAGCATAACGAAGCGCAATAACGACTGGACTTTTCTAATAAATTCGTTTACTTTTGTTTCCGAAATAAAAAGGAAAACTTTTAAAGTGATTTATATAGACTTACGTTTAACACATTAATTAATGTGTTAAACTGTTAAATTAGACTTTTAAAATTGCAGGCTTTACCAATATTGACTTTTTAGATTGAAAAAAAGCTCGGGGCGGAGAATGCGGAGAGGCCAACCGACCCCTCCCATGTGAAAAAATATTATAAAGTATTTATAATAATTTTATAAGACCCTTTTTATAAATAATTGGACTTATAAAATTTTATAAAAATTTGTATTTTATAATCCCAAGTGCCCAGGTAAAAATAATTTATCTAATTTAAATTTTTCTCTAATTAAAATTTTTATATAA
>UCOM01003346.1:0-18505 GCA_900474385.1 Ormyrus pomaceus | reverse complement strand
CGCTTATTTCAATGGTATTACTTTTATTTCAATCTGCGTACTGTTAAATTAATAGTATATTCAGTTGTGGATATTTATACAGTACAGATTCTATTAAATCAATGACAGTATCATTGAAGTATTAGAATATCAGTTAATTCAACTAAATTTTTTTTCTCAGTGTATAGTAAAATTTCTTACAAAGTAGAGTAATTTTTATTGGTTTTGACAGTCTACGATGGATTTACTAGACATTATGGTAATTTTTACAAGATTATTTGTAGTTTTATTATATTTCCTCTCTAAGTGTACATTCAATTTTGGTGGTTCCACGTGCGACGTGAATTTTGTTATGCACAGACGAAGTTCGCGCCTCGGTTCGCGCAAAAGTCAAAGAAAATGTAGAGTTTGAATTATGCGACTTGGAATTATTTATTTGAATAGAACATTGAAAAATAAAAGAGCAGCTGCGAGTGTTAAGAATTTTAAGTAAAAATATTCATTCTGCAGCACTTGCACCGTTATTTTAATTGAAAATTTTAATTAAAATTGCTTCCAGGAAAATTAAAAAATTCTATTAGTATTACTTTTATTCTAATTATAAAATTCTATTTTTCTAAAGTGTACTAATTTAAAGAAATACTTTTTCCATAGTATTTGGACAATAAATAGCTCCAATTTTCTAATATTCTAAATTTAAAATCCTATTATTCTAAAGTATAATAATTTAAAGAAATACATTTTCCGTAGTATTTAGACAATTTAATAGTTAAAATCATTGATTTGCAACGTTCAAATTAACTTGTTTACGAACATCTCGAACGAGACGAAATTATTTTCAACCAGGAATAATGTCACCCCGATAAAATCGTTATAATCCATTTGCTTTTGCCCTCCCAGCACCATTAATTCCGACGAGACTCGCAGCTTTATTTACCTCGATTCGAAATTTACAATAATTGACTCTCGCAAAAGTGCACCGCCGAAGCTTTTTTTTTCTCACTCAATATTCGAAATTCGCCGAGAGCTAATCGTCTAATTGATCGCTCCCTCTCTCTCTCTCTCTCGAATCCCGAAAGCGGACGTTTATGAATATGAATGTGGGAGTTTTGCGCGGCGCCGCTTTGGCATAATTGCGCAAATTTGCAAGGCGAGAAAAAATGGACTCGTAACGACTTTCGACGGAAGGCACTTTTCCGCGCTCCGCGCCGCTTAATCGCCGCGCGCGTTTTAACATAATTCGAGCGAAAAAAAAAATAACTTTTATTCCGGAAATAGACTGTTTTCGAAAAACCGTCGCGGTCGGCTGTTTTACAACGGTAAATACATCCGACGGGGACTCAAAAACAGTAATTCATGTACCGCCCGCGCAATCGCGGCTCGCCTACAATTTCCGACTAAATCGAGCAGCCTTTAAAGAGCCGAAGACTCTCGCGCATCGGCTTATCGTTCGAAGGCTGTATACTCGCGGGAAGGCTCGTTTATAACCTCTGGGCGAAAAATAATTTTCCGCGAGTCGAGTCCTAATTAGTCGAAATCCGATAAATGCGCGCGAGCGACGGAGGGGGAATTTTGCCATACGGGCGAAAAAAGAAGCTGGCAGCTGCAGAATGTTCCAGTTGGGAATATTATCGAGACTATACTCGCGCTTACGTAATGGTTTTCCGATCGAGTGTTGCTCCTTTTTTTTTTTGCTTTATTTTTAATGCTCTCGCCACGAAATCGAATGCAAGCCGCGGCGATTTTGCAGCGGTACAGTTATAAAGTCGGTGTTTATGTAATGTATTTTTTGAATTCGTCGTGGCGTCTTGTGCAATGCGATTTAAACGCGATACGGAATTAAGATGTACAATATACGCTTTAGAATTTACATGCGAAAATTTGCGTGCGAAAGCTTCATTACGAATGATAATTTTACGCAAATGTCAAATTGACGAAAATTAATAAAAAAATAATTACGACACGACACTGTACAGCCGACTTTGTGTTTGATGAACAGACACTTTTCCGAGTTAACAATTTACGAGCAACGACTTAATTTACATAAGACGCCTCTTAAAAATGCCGTACTATCGAAGCTGCTCTCGCAGCCAAGTAATTTCAAGTCAAACGGCAATTTGTATATCTCTGTCGCCGCTCGCGAGTAAGTAAATAAGTATTTCCTTCGAGCGTAATCTACCTCGTCCATCTTCTAGAAGCGTCCCAAAGTTTTCCTGCGCCAACGGTGCGACCGCCTCTCTTTTTTTTTTTCAGCTTCAAAACCCAAGAGGCGAAAGGCAGTCGGACGATAATCCCCGTCGAATCAACCTAGAAAATCCTCTTTCATCGCCTTATAGCAGAGACGGACTGTGCGCGCACGCAGACGGCCGACGTTCGGCCTGGTCATCGAGTGCATCAATCCATCTATCTAAAGCCAATTGCTTTTCCCCGCCGAGAGAGAGAGAGAGAGAGAGAGGCCGACGAATTGAAGACGAAAGGAAAACTCGTAGCGGCCGGTTATGGAGTGGCGGCGGCTGCGGCCACTTGGAAGGCCGAAGACCCAAATCACTCTCGTTTCCTCTCCGTGGAACCATTACATACGTCCTCGCGCGTAATTGACTCCGGTGAGCTGCGAGTCTCGCGCGTCTCCCGGGACGCAGCAGCAGCAGCATCATCGCGCGTACAGACTCGCCGTCGCGCGACAACGTCGGTGGAGCGCCCGCGCGCAGGCGCGGTTTTATATATACGAGTGCGCGTGTGGGCGAGTCGAGAGACCGGCGAGAAATTCAAATCGCACGCCAGGAAAATCGACGACGCGACGCTTTTCAACGGGAAAGGAAGCCGGGCCGCTGTGCCCATACACCGCTGGCTTATTGATTTTATGGAAAGCGGAGAGCTAGACGACGGGGAGGAGTCGAATTACACCTGGCCGCGAGGAGAGAGAGATTCTTGCGTAAGCGATTCCAGATATACGCGCGAGAGGGATATGATACCTTCGCCGAGCTTACGCGCCTGGCGCTCTCGGAGTGCACGCGCCGAACTTTCGCGCGTTGCAACAGTCTCCTCTCGGCTTTGCCGATTTCTTTTATTTTAATTTTAGATCCTTTCTTGCGAATTTCTCGCGTTTGTCCCACGAAAAAAGTCTTTCGGAACGTCTCTGTAAAATAAAAAACGCGAGCGTAAGAAAAAAAAAAATAAAGTCAGTAGCGCGAACTAATTTAAAAAAAAAAAAGGAAAAAAAGCGGCGGCGGCGGCGGCGCGATAAATCGCGAGGCGTCTTGTTCTCGTGCAACCTTACACGTAAGCGCATGTCGGCCGCGGGGAAAGCTCGCGTCCTTTAAAAGAGCCGGCGGCCGCCCAAAACGAGCGGGGCCGTAAATCTCGCGGCGCGGCGCGCGCGAATCCGAGAGAGCGGCGCTCTCGCGGCGGAGGTGATAAAGCCGCCTGACGAATGCGAAACGAGCGGCTACGCGTGACTTTGGTCTACTTTTTCCTAGCGGCCGCTGTTCTCTGGTGGGTGTTCTTTCGCGCTGTTTTTTTCTTTTTTTTTTTTTTGCGTTGGACGGGATTAGGTGGGAATATGGGCGCTGAGAGTTTAGCTTCATTAGGGAAATTTGAATGTAAGAGGTGGTTTCGGCGGCTCGTAAAGAAGCGCTTTATCGCGGCGGGAAATAAATTTTGGGAGGGAAGGGTCGAAGAATGTGTTTTCCACGGGTTTCCGAGCAAAGCGGCAGTACTTTTTAAAAATGTGGAGGGACGGGCCGTAAGGTATCTTGGGATGTATACACTGGATTTTGATCTGGAATGATTTATTCCCTTTGTTATTAAATGTTTGTAAAGGGTGAAAATAAATTTCAGAGTTTATTCGCTGCATTTTCGCTTTATATGACTATTTTATCTTTTATGCTGCTATTTTTTTTTATCCTTTCAAAAACATAGTTATTTCAAAGATATTTTGTGAAAAGTATTTTTATCAAAAAATGCCTTCAAATGTATGAATAATATAAAAATGATAATATAACATTCTTGCTTTGCAATTTTAATTTGAGTAATAGCATCTGATGGATCAATGTTAAGTTGAAAAATTCGTGTTGCCCTACAAGACTGATCGAAAAAAGTGAGATTTACGACTTTCAAAAACAGCATAATCTTTCATTTTCGCTTCCTTTCAGAATTTTAAGCTCCTCGCAGCAGTAAATCAATGTAAAATTCAAGATTTTCAGATTTCAAAAGCTTTACTAAATAAAACCGAACGATTATAATATTTTAACGGTGGAGCGCGGCCAACTTTCGCAATTAAAAAAGATCGTCGAACTTGCCGCTTCGAAAAGTAAATCTTCCGCGTAACTGACTTTCCGATCGCAATTTCGAAAATATTCAATGAACGCCCCCAGCCGAAACCGATTTTCCGCCCAAGTTTTATACGACAGAGAGCAGCGCAAGTTTTTATAACGTTTAAGGACATTAATTTGAAACTTCAGAATGGAGCTCGCAAATGGATATCGGGGAAAATAACTTTAAAAAAGACCGAGGAAACGTGTCCGGGGTGTAAAACGCGTTCGAATTTATGAAAAGCTCCGATATTTATTCAAAATGTGCCGGTCGTTCGGACGACTTTGTTGTCGCGCAGCACCGCCGCCGCTCGCATGCAAATTGAATTTTTTAATTGAAAAAAACGAATTTGCCGCCGGTCTAACTTAATTTCATATATACCTGGCAGAGGAGAGCCTCGGATGTAAAAGTTCGAAATTAACTTTGTCAGAACGCCCGTAACGTCCTGCATTTCGTTTATTCTCGGTGATATTTCCTTATCGGGCGCGTATATAAATGCGGTTAAAAAATTTCTGCCGGGCGAATTGAGCGAATGCAGAAAAGTTGTTTCCCTCTGAAAAACTGACCGTCCGCGCTTAATGGGACGTCGTTTCGAACTATTTCGAGATATTCGAAACTGTCTCGTTATGGACGTATCAGAAGGTAATTAAAAATGATTTCTCCGATTGCCTTTTCGAATTATAACGTAGTTATAATGTAAAATAAATACAATCAAGTTTACAATTATCCGCGTAATGACACAAAATACCTTATAATGCACTTAATGAATCAGTATAAGTGCTACCATAATCGAAGCAACGCAATCTCCAACGACAAATCAAATGAACAAACGAATTACCGATAATCGGAAGCATTAGCAATTTTCAGGTAGAAAATCGTTGCGCTCGGATAATCGTAACAATCATCTTCATCGAACGATTACCCTCTCCTCCTCCGAGAAACTAAAATCACCGCGTCGGTTAAATCGCAACCGCGTCCTCCGGCGAGAGAAGCGCAACAGCGGCGGCGGCGGCGGCACGCAAGCATCGCCAGCTCCTCGTCGAAAGGTGAAAATCGAAAGAGCTCCCGCGGGTTGCGCAACTCGAGAGAGAGAGAGAGAGAGAGAGAGAAAAAAGAGACGGAACTAGTTTAAAAGTTATGTATTAGACACGAGGCGCCCGCTGGCCTCCTTCCGACAAGCTCTCCCGGCCGTCTTTACGGCCTCCGGGAGAGAGAGAGAGAGAGAGCAGGAAACGGTTTTCCTCTCTCTCTCTCTCTCTCTCTGTCATCGAGCGAGGAGATTTTCGCTGGAAACTGGACGGGATCACGAATTTAATTACGCGGCCGACGGGAGGGAGGGGGGTAGGGAGAGAGAGAGAGGGAGGTGGATTGAAGGGTGAGCCCAATTACGTGCCTAAAATTATATCCGAAATGCCGAAGGACCTCGGCGGGGACTTAATTTTATTGCCTCGCGCATGCGACCGAGAGAGCGCGCGGATCGTATCCTACTTTCGTATTTTTAATACGATTTTAATGCTTGCCTCTTGCCTTTTCGGCCGGGGCTAATAAAGATTTACTGGGATATACTCGCGCTCTTTTTTTTTTATCTCGAATTTTAATGCGGATCTTTTCTTTTTTTGGGCTTTTTTTGATTGAGGATAAAAAGGTTGGGTTGCTCGGAGGTTAAGAGCGAGGTGTTGAAGGGAGAAAGTTTAAAGAAGAATTATTAGCGAGAAAATTATTTAATTTATCGATCTTTACCGCAGGTGTACTTTTGAAAATTAATTTTCAATTTAAACCATTATAATAAAGTCAGAAAGCGAACCTTCAACTATTACAATATTTATTAAGAATGTAAAAATAAGATGCTTCAACTCGTAAAAAATAATAAAACAAGCGCTTTCAAGCATTCTTTAAACGTAAAACATGACGTCGACACGTACCGTACAAAAAACATTTCTCCCACGTCGTTCTTTTCGCCACGGATTCAGAAAAAAGAATTACGATTAGCAAAATTAAAGGGGGGCGATAAAAACCAAGTGCAACTCAAAACTCGTTGTTCAATTAAAAAGGAGGTCACGCGAGCGAGGAGAAAAAGCTTTAATCTTACGACAAGCGATTACAAAGCTCGTATTTTTATTCCGAGATCCGAGAGCCTGGAGTTTTTGTTTTAACGAAAGCGCAGCCAAAGCCGCGACGGAAGTGCAATAATCCCCGCATAAAGTCAAGCTAATCCGAGAATCGCGACGAATTTCGGACGCTCGGCAATCGATACTCATTGCGGAGGCAGACGTTAATTCCGCGCGAGGAAAGGCCGAGCGAAAATCGTTCGCGAATCGCCGATGGAGCGACAGATTATCCCTTCGCAAGTCTGCTTCCGTCCTGAGCGGCTTTTTCCTTTTTTGAATAAATTTCCGCGAAATTTGGAAAAGCGGACAGGCTGGATTTTCGCTTTTTACGGGAGGCGTTTTTATTTCATTAGGATTTTTCATTGCTGCGATTATAAGTTACGACGACTAATAATGTTTTAGGGGAGGCACTTTAAGCCGATGTACTTTGACGTGTCCCTTTTTGGACGCTCGAAAAAAGGTCATGTTTTTGTTTTATTTTACAGATTTTTTTATGACGTCGGTAAATGCCTGTATATTATAAGTTTAAATCTCTCGAGCTGCATAAATAAAACGTAAAACAAGACCAAAAGAGTTTTATGCGGAAGTGATGAATTTTTTACGGTTTCTCCTTAATTTTTAATATTTTCAACTTTTTCCATCACCAATTTTACTCGATAATCTAATCAGAAATGCAAACCAGAAAATTTCCCAAAATATTGCTCCAAGCTCCAAAGCAGTATTCCTAAAATATTGTCGAAAGTTCGCTCAAAAGCTCCATTAAAAAGCCCAAGCTTCCAATTTCCCTCCCCAAACACCGACAACTCGTCGCGACAAAACAATCACCGCATGTATTTTCTCCCAATTAATCATCCAATCGCGATCAACGACAGCGGCTCGCGAACATTTTCGACTCGCGAAAATATCCCTCTCTGTTTACCCGACCATTTTCCCCGACCTCCTCCTCCTCCCCCTCCTCCCGTTCTCCGCTCTCGTTATTTCGTTCACGTTTCCCGAATCCTTCCCGAACTTTTCCGCTCTCGCCCTTCCTCCCGCTCGCGCGCGCACACCTCCTCTCCAAAGCGACCCCGTCACGCGCGTACTTGAACTTATTTCGCGGGATCGCATTGCCGAACTACGTGACGCGGCCGAGCCTCCTTTTTTTCTTTTTTTTTTCTTCCCTCTCGCGAATTGGCGCGATCTGAATTTTTTTCGAGGCGCCGCGACGGGAACGGGAGGCGGGTGCGTTTCGTTTTAAATGGGTCGCGCGACTGTTCGCGGATTAAGGCTTTTGGCGAAGGGACCGGAAATGTGAAGGAGGGAGCTAAATTTTTCTTTTTTCTGTAAGAAACTTGTACACTGGGAGAAAAGTTTAGTAAAAATTACCATACTGCTTACTAAGGCCACCACAGACTGTCAAAACCAAAAAAATACCATATTTTGTAGGAATTTATCAGACAGTGTAGTAAAATTTCTTACATGTACATATAGGGAATTTTACTGAAAATATAGGAAAATTTACCAAACAGTATAGTAAAATTTCTGATAAAGTATAGTAGTTTTTATTGGTTTTAATACGCTGTGGTGGCTTTACTAGACAGTATGGTAATTTTTACTATATTTCTTCTTCCAGTATATCTATTATTAAAGTTTCTCGCTACACTTTAATTTGTACGATGAAATATGAATTGTTTCATTAAAATTTCAGACTTTACTCGTCAAAATGATAAAATGCAAAGAGTTCAAGCTGCTAAATGTTAATTGAAACATTATTATGAAGCATAATGAAGCGAGCTTTTAAAGTAAGACGTCTAATTAAAAAGGGCTGTTCAACTTGACCAATCACCGAGCCAAAGTAACTTCCTCCCCTCAATCAAAGAAATTTCATCTGAAATTTCCCGTTTCAATTCCGCGGCCGAGACTCGCAGCCGCTCTCTCAAATACGCGTACAAATTCCCCCGTTGTTAAACTCCCCTCAAAAATTAACGCGCCTCCAAATGCCGCGACGGGCAAATCGAAGAAAGCACCTTAATAAGAAACCTCCTCAAAAACAACGACGGCCGCGCTCAATTCGCTACAAACTCACCTCGCGCGATTACACGCCGCCCGGCGGCTCTAATTTATGCAAATGCCTGCCCGTACGAAACAAACAGACGCGCACGCATCGAAACTGGGCCGAGCCGCGCGGCGCGTTCGACAATGAATTCCGGCTCCCTCGTCCGCCAATTGCGCGAGAGTAACGTCCGCGGGGCGCGGATCGGGGAGCGCGCGCGCGGAACAAAATGAAAATCTCATCGCCCCTGCGCTGACCCAGTTTCGCGCGCGGCGCGCTTAAACGCCGCCCGCGACGCGAGAGAGCGAGAGCGATATCGCCCCCCCGGGCGAAAATTCATCCGACTCCCGGGAGGGTGTTGTCGCGGGTATTAATAATTTTCGCGGCGCGTCACCCGCGAAAATGCGACCGGGGGATGTTGTACAACCCTCCGCGATTAAGGCGGCGGGCGTCGATGGATTGCTTATTTGGCGGATGTAACGGGGAGCTCGGCGTCGAGGTTATCAGTAGGCTGGAATGCGGTTTTTGGGAGAAAGTCGAGGATGTTCTAAAAAGGGAAAAGACAGATTTTTTGTCGTGGACGAGACTCGGTGTTTTTGTTTTAATAATGATTTACGTCTGTTTATGTTGAGCGAATTGATAATAAATTTTAGTCATCGTTTCATTTGGAACTCGTAACTGAGAATTCCAATGTCCAGTTTACTCGTGTTTCTAGGTTCCTACTGCGGTTGAATAATAATTACTACGCTTCTCTTGGGACAGACTGGCACGTAAAAAATGACCATATTTCATTCAAAATAGCACAAAAGATTATCGAATTTTTTTGTAAACTTAATCTAAAACAGACCGACATACTGTAACTTTTTAGCTTCGGCGCTCTACGATAACTTTATCGGGCAAAATTCCGACTTTTTATCATAAACTTTTTGTCCGTCTATGCCGCACTTTATCTACTTCTTTTTTCGAATTTATAAATTTTCTTCTAAACACACTAAACTTTTCTGCGGACTGCAGCATCTCTCAACATTATCAGTCGCCAATAAAACTTCCGCCCGAGAATCCGAATAAAAAAAAGACCTGACCCCTGCACTGTACAGAAAGAAAAAAAAAAAAAATTACACCGAGAGCAATATCGGAGTGCACTCCGACCCAATTACCGTAAACGTTCCAATAAAGCTCGTTAATTTTTCGAAAAGCAATACCGCGGCGGCGTATCAATCAGCTGGCAGAGGCACCTCTCGCGGCCGCAAAGCCCCGCGGAAAGGACGTGTGTCTCGGTGCTCGCGGCCCGCCGCGGCGGGGCTCGAATTGCGCAAAGTGCAATCACACGGGCCGGAAGTTTTTCCGGAAGTCCGGAAAAGGCCGACAGGGAAAAAATGCACTTCAAAATGGCGCTTGAGCCATTGATTTGTAACGTTTACCGTAACTCTCGAATTACCTCCCGATGAATGAACGCGCAGCTCCGGGGCGGGTTGTACAACTCGCCCCCTCCCGCCCCGCCGAAAAAAAAAGATCTCCCCCCTTGCATAGGAAGGCCTGGAAAGACTCACGTGCCGAGCTGCTCCTTGAGGACGTACTTGTCGTCGATGGAGGGCGACTTCTCGTCCTTGGCGTCCTTCTTGAGCTTCTTGGCGGGGTCCCGCCTGCCGAAGAGCGGCATCCTTGCACCCCCGCCCTTAAACGAGCGCCGCGACAGCTATGCTAACTGGACTCCCTGACTCGGCGGCGGCCCGTCTTCCGTGTCTTCCCCCGTTGTCTCTCTCTCTCTTTCTCTCTGTCTCTCTTGCTCTCTCGCACGACACGCGCACTACGCACTCGAGCCCGCCGCCTTCGGGGGCATCATACGCGTACGAGCAGCCGGACAAAGTTACACTGCTCCGTTCGAGAGACGAGGCCTCGAAATTGGCTGGCTTTCGCTCGGGCTGCTGCTGCTGCTGCTGCTTATGACTGATGGCTGCTGCTGCTGCTGCTGGTGGGTGGTGGTGGTGGTGCTGCTGCTGGTGCCGCGACACGACTGGAGAGCCGAGCCGCCGCGGACGGGCCTGGAGGAGCGCCGCTCAGCGCAGAGACATCTACCGGACGAGGGGGACGATTGAGGTCTGGATGGGGGTTGCACAGGCGGGAGGCGGAGGAGCGACAGAGAGAGAGAGAGAGGAGAGGACGGATTGGGATAAAGAATTGCTGTAGTTTCGGCTTCGATGCGCGACGAGTTTTAGTTTTTATTTTCGGTGTAACGTGAATTTTCTTTTAAACCGTTTTAGATCGAGTTGTTGTTGTTGACGAAAGGGGTATACTCGTTTAGTTCGCAACGAAACGAAGATTATACTTTTGCGACGAATGAGCGAAGAAAGTTTTAAGCGGTAGAAACCTCCGAGTTCGTATACGATAATCTCAATTGACGCGGACGTAATGGGATAATAGAATTTTTCTAATTCTTTTATTTGCGCGTTGAATAACGCGGAAACTTTCTTAATTTACCTTTTAAATTTCATTGCGGCTTGTGTAACTCAATTTTCACTTTCGTTAGGCGCAGTAATTTAATTAGATTTTTCTGAACTTGCGCTACAAGTACGCGCGGATTAAATAAAACGAGTAAAATTGTTCTAAGCAATAGTAAATAATTTAGTTCACAATTGTTAGAAATAATGATATTAAGTATATATAAGTAATAGCATAAACAACATTTAAAATTTAACGACCCGAGATTCTTATCCTTCTGTCGTTAAGAAAATATTTATCTTCATTGCACACCCATTCTCAATTTTCACGCCGCTGCAATCCCGCAATTATCTCCTTACGATACTGCCAATTTAATTACACAACGCGAACCTTTCTCCGACCGCATCTCCGTAACACCTCGGCTAATCCACCTGCAGAATCTCGGGAAAAAACTCGAACCCAAAATCCATCCGCGCAGCTCTCTCTCTCTATTTACCATCGAGCGATGAAAAAAAAAGGATCTCGGCCCAATTTTCCAGCCTCCTCGCCGAGCTCTCGTATACACTCTTTTTTTTTCTGCCCGACGGCGGCGGCGGCGGCGGCGGCGGCGATCACGTAACGGACAATCAATCCGTCCTCTCACCACTTGCATCACGAGCGCGCGCCGCCGAGTCCTTACGGCTTTTCGTGCCGCTACGCCTCGATGTAAAATCCATAATCCAAAAATAAACGCCGGGCGAAAATACACGCCGGCGGAGCGAGAGAGAGAGAGAGAGAAGCGGCTGTCAATCGGGCGATTAGCGGCGAAAGGGGGGAGAGAGAGCGGGTAATTGCAGAAATCGGAGCCGCTAATTGCGCGATGCACTTTTTACGGTCGGGGCGATTGGCGCGTGGCGAGGATTTCGTTTTGCCGCGCGGGGGGAGGAGAGGCGGGGGCTTTGTTTGGGATCGTATTTTATCCTCGGTCGGAAAGTTTTGTAATTGAGGAATTGTGCTTTGGCGCGGCTTTTTTGGAGGGGGTCGTTTATTGTACTTGGGAAGGAGTGTTAGTTCTTAATGTAAGGGGAATATTCTAGTTTTTTTAAAAATTATTGCATAATGCAATGTGTGATTTAGTATTTTTTTAGATTATTCGATGTCTTTGTTGTACTGTTAAATTGTTTGAAAAAGGATTCTTATTGATGTAACATCTTGAGCGAAAATAGAAAACTTTTCAAGATCTATAAAGCAGAGAAAGTTAAAAAACGAAAAGTCAGATATAACTTTCGTTATGTAGTCGGATATAAATTCTCAGTTTTTCGAGATCAATGCTCGGTTTATTGTTGGTACTCTCCGAACTCAGGTGATTCTCTTGCTTCAACAAAAAATCAAACTTTTCTCTTGAAAGTACGTTCCTCGACCTTTTACAAGAAAATAATCTCCTCTCTATCGCGAGACCTTAATAAATTTTACAATACTTATTTTTACATCGCATTTTTATAACATAATACTCATTTATTCAACGCTGCTCCTTACTTTGACATGCTTTCTAAATTACAAAACTTTAGCTCTGAAATAATAACGCAATTTTCCGCCTCTCCCCCTAATCTGCAAACAAAATCATTGCCAACCCAATTATCCAATAACAAAAAAAAAACCCTCGCAAAAAGCAACGAAAAAAGCAACCCTTTTTCCCCTCCCCCCCCTCTTCCAGCTTTCCAAAAAAGCCAAACGCAAACAAAGAAACAGAGCAAACAGGCCGAACCCCGGCAAAAACTCGCTCGACTAACGTTCCGCATCGGAAAAAACTAAGCGGCCAGCTTCGGGAGGAGGAGGAGGAGGAGGAGAAGGGGAGGGATAAAACGTTCAGCGCAACCCCCCGTCCGCCCCGATGCGTGAGTTCGTGTCAGGGTCGCGGCCTCGACTCTCGGAGCGAGGGAAAGCACCCGAGATCCGCCGGCCGATATATAAGCTCCCTCTCTCTCTCTCTCTCGCTCTCTCTCGACTTCCGGAAAAGCTCGTCGAGACGCGCGCTTTTCGAGCGCTCCGAAAATGGAGGCGCGATATCGATTTTTTGCGAAGAGCAGGGGGTGGGGCGGGGGGGAGGGAGTGAACTTTTTTGGCTTCGCGGTTTCCGGAGCTGAGAGGCTTTTTTCGGGTGAAGGGGGTCGGTTCGGTTTGTTAAGGAGGATTATTGGCGGGTATTTTGGGTAGCCTAGTTTCGGGGGTTGCACTGGACCGAGATGCATTGGTAGAAATGAAGGTTCATTTGGAGAAGATGGTTTAATTAATCATAAGCGAAATGATTAATACCTTCTTGCGAAAAAGTGACTCGTTTACTTGTGAAAGAATAGAACGTGGTGCAGTTTTAAATAGAGGGTTACTTTGTCGCGGTGACTTGTAAAAATAACCGAGACACGAATTCACTTACAGAAATAAAATTACACAAGAGTTTTAAACTTATCTTTTCAAGGTCGAAGCTGTATTATATCTTTTTATTCGCCGATTGTGTATTAAAAGTCAGTTTGCGACTGGACTTTCGTGCGTTTGTTGTTGTTGTTGTTGGGGTATTTTTGTTCTCGATCGAGAAAGACGATGCATGAAGTGCATTATTATCTATTATTATAAAATACGTAAGCAAAAAATTCTTTTAGATCGTATTTACTGCATCGGATTCGATGTATCAGTAATTGGTTCAGATATTTTTAAAAATGCATTTAATTTTAGAGCTTCTGCAATTATTATTGAGTGCAGAGATGATAAAAAATAAGAACGTAAACGTAAATAAAGTTTACATTTATCTTTTTGTTTTTTACAAAGGAATAGTATTTTTCTTTTAACTTGATGTACTACATGTTTAATACAAACTTTATGTTTTCATATTTAGCTTCTTCAAAAGTTTTCATAGATTATTTAACAAAAAAAGAAAGTAAACATTGTATCCAAATACAAAGCTTTTACATTTTTACATAGAAGTTCCAGTAGAAATGTTGAACTATAAGCATTTAAGAATCGTGCTTTTATTTATAAACTGCAATTATGTAATTGTAAACTAAAGTTAATATTTTACAGTCCAACATAAAATACAGTAAGTACAATAGTAAAACACGAAATACATATCACTTTGACGTATCTCAAATATTAAAAATAACACTAATTGTATCAACTGTATGAAATTACAATAAAAGTTAATGAAATAATAATATTCAAAACGTCCAAAATAGAATTCCACCCAGAAAGAAATAACTCCTCGTTCCGCTTCATCGCACTTTTTCAATCTTCAACTTCAAAAAAGTAATAAAACACTTGCAATACTTCACCGTTCCCCCCCAACATTACCGCGGCATTGATCGTCACGCGTCTCGGGTCATCATAATTTTCACTAAAAATTCCCTAGAAACTATGTCACTCACCCGTGTCCCCTCTCACCCTTCCTCCATCCCCCGGAAAAAAATATATATAAAAAAGCACACACCGCAAGCCCTACGCTCCCTCTATTTATATCCCCGGCAGTCGCCTTCATTAAAAAGCCCCATGGCTCTCTCTCGGCGGCGCGCGAAAAGCTCGCAATCAGCATTCGACGGCGCGCTCGATTTGAATGTGTGCTGTGCGACGAGAGGCGGCGATCGATACTCGCTCTCCGCTCCTGGGGTATGACCGATAATTCTCTCGTTAAGATCTCTCTCTCTCTCTCTCTCTCTCCCGCCGGTGACTCGCGAGTATATATCGACGAGGGGGAGGAGGAGACTCCATTGAAAGGTTTCTTTATTTAATTGTCCGAGGACTATTGGAGATGGCCCCGGTGCCCTTTTGTTCGCTGCCGAAGTTCGGAGATGTTTGGCCGGTTTTTTTTAGCAGCTTTTGTTCGAGCGAGCTTGAATGATAAGTCAATAAGAGAGGAGGTCTGGAGGAATATTGGACGGCTGCGTGAAGTCTGCAATCTGTGTGCTTTTGGATAAGTTTGGACATGAATTTTTTAAAGTTAATCAAAGTAAATTGTCCGATACCGGCGAGAAGAATGTTGATAAATTATTTTTTTAAATTAACGTCGATTTTAATAGAAGTGAAGACTTGAACTTGAAAGGGTTTAAAAACATTTGTTTTCTTTAAAAGGCCGGTTTATTTGCGGGCGATAAACGTAAATTTTATTTACCGGTAGTAAATCATATTTAATGAGATTCAAATTATTTTAATAGTACATTAAATAATGTTAACTTCATTTTAATAGAATAATAACTTCGCCCGCGAGATTTATTATTATTTATCCTTTATTTACGGTTAGAAAAGTGTTTATTAGCACTGCATATACATTTTATTATCAGTTAATCGCAATCTCGAAAGCCAGCTATTTATTCAGCATAATTTTGCTTTGATATTTCTGTTGAAGTGGTGGTTTATAATCTTTTAAAGTGTAGTACTTGATTACTTTAGAGAAATTTTACATATTTATAATAATACGTAGTTATAAATATAATTATTTGTACTAGTAATTTATACTTGCTATTGTACCTCTATACTTTTATGTCGAAACTGAATAATTTTACATCGATTTTACTCGACAAACAAGTAATCCAGTAGTTCAGAAGTGAATACTAAAAGATCAGTATAATATGCATTTATTCGATCCCTGCTCTATCAAATTAATCTTTTACGATAATATCATGGTATGGTTGCACGCAATTAAAAGACGTTGAATAAATCAACTGTAATTTTGAACAATATTAAAGTTTGCTCGCATTAACCTTCTTTCTATTTGCAAACCCTTTTTAACAAATAAGGGTAATTTACAATTCTGTACTTTCTATTATCGATTTTACTAAACAGGTTTAAACCTGCGCCCAAGGACGAGTTATCTTGTCCTGAAATCCACATGTTTCCCATACATGCCACGTGTACATCAAATGTGCAGGAGGGTTAATATATTCCGTATATGCAATATATATATATCAAATGCGCAGAAAAATTAACGTCATTATAAAAGATGAAATAATTTTAAACCATAATTTAAATTATTTTAATGCTTTAAAGCATTTGCGCAATTTATGAGAATTATAATTTGATAAAAAAATCCGATTAATTAATTACGAAGCATAATTACAATTTTCCCTTTACATTCAAAATTGCGGAAACGTTGAAATGTGCTTAAAATATTGTTCAATTACAAACAGTATTACTGCATCACTCATTACTGTGTGCGCCAAGAATTTCGTAATAATTTTCCTCGGAAATTGAAATTCAAAACACACACGTTATTCCAACTATAGGAGGAGCTTAAAAACCGTTCAAACAAAGCCGATCACGATCGCGAAAATATTTTCCGATCAGTTAACCTCAGCGAATCCTCTCCCTCTCTCCCAGTGAATCTGCATCGGCAGCACAGCTGTGGAGATAAGCGCGCATCTCGCAGTCGACGGGTCACGGATATGTCGGCGATTATGCGTGTATTTTCGTGCCCGGGGTATATTTATGCACTCGTGTTTTGCCGTTTCTCTTATCGGCGCAAAATTTCTGCGGGCCGCGATTACGTAACGCGGATCGCTACTGCTGGCCTTTTTTTCGAGAGCCAATCGCGTGCTGAAAAGTGATTGATGCGGCCGGATTTCAGTGCCGATTAGGACTGTTGACTGCCGGCGCGAGGCTTTGCGTGGATTTTATTTCTTAATTATTGAGATATTCCGTGGGTTTTTCAAGGGGGGGAAAGGTTGCCGAATGGTAATTGGGGGGGAGATCGATATTTTCGCGGGAGGCATGAAATGGCGGCGTTATCTTAATTAGGATATTTTAATTGTATTTAAATTTTTTAATCAGACGAGATTAATTTAATGAAACGTACAGGAGCCGTTTCGTTTCACGTTTCGCGCGGATTGAACGAGTTTTCAATTAAAATTTATTTTATTAAAATATTCTTCGAAATATTGTTTTATTAAAGGATTTTTTGAATAAGTAATAATGTGCGCCGTCCGAATCGCTTTTATTATATAAATGTTTTATATATCAATAAAATTCTTTATTACACATTTTATTTAATTATTTTTAAAAGCAAATTCTCGACTTATTCCACGCGAGATTCGTTCGGTTTTCAAGTATTTATCCATCTCGAGCCGAGAATATAAAAAAATCGCTTGAATTATAAAAAAAAATTGAATAATGAATGCGAATATCGGCGCGCAATGCGCGCCGGAATTAGTCTACTTTGGGGAAAGAAATACAGTAAAAATTACAAATAATCTCGTAAAAATTACCATACTATCTAGTAAAGCCACCACGGACTGTCAAAACCAAAAAAATGACTATACTTTGTAAGAAATTTTACTGTACTGTTTGGTAAATTTTCCTATATGAAGTATGGTAATTTTTTTAGTTTTGTCAGTTTGTGGCGGCCTCACTAAGCACTGTGGTAATTGTTGCTAAACTTTTCTCTTAGTGCAGTATTACTAATAATCCAAATAATTTCGATAAATCTCTAAATTACTTGATATCAATTTTGCGAATGCTATACCTATCCAATCATAGCATAATATCCTGACAATGTTTAACATAATAAACCCGTCAATTTCCAAAAGCAAATCGCGCGAATAATCCCGCGCCTAATTAATCACCGGCGGCATCCTTCCTTCCTCCCTTCGATCGCAGGCGTTTATAAATTAATATCTCACCTCGCGCGCATCTTTATCAGGCGGTGCGAGAGTCGCCGCGATCGAAACACGGCAGGAAGTTGCCAATTAGCGGCGCGAGCAATTAGCCGGGCGTAAATGATTTACGGGCGCTTTTCTTTTCGAACTGTGATGTTCGATGGAAATCCGCGGCTGATTGTCTGCTTTTCGAGCGGCAGGAAGGAGGTTTTTAGTGCTGATTGGGGCCAATTTCGGGCTTTCGACGTTGATTTATGGAATTTCATGCGGTTTTCGTAAATTGGAGCTAATTTTGGAACGGCCGGGATGAAGACAGATATTAAGTAAGTGATATTAGATTGAATTTAACGGATAATTTTGTAAGTAGGGACGTCTTGAATAATGGTCGACAATTTTTTAAAATCCTTATTTCCTTATTATAAAAATCTCACGCGAGATTCGTTCGGTTTTCGAGTGTTTATCGATCTTGACTTGAGGATATTGAAATGCGAAATATCGGCGCTGGATGCGCGCGTCAATTAACTTCTAGTAATTGGCAAATGATTGAAATGAACATGTATCGATAATAAGTGAAATATTACAAGCTGCTCTTCAGAACGGTCCTTCGCTCAGGTGGATATGGTATCGGCTTGTTTACTTCGCGATAAACGCCGGACGCAATTGCCCTACTGACTATTGTTACTCCTAATGTTCTACTGACTATAGATACTCGCTACGAACTAACGAAATAAAAAAAAATGTCTGGATCACAGACTGGCTCCCGATTAAACATACTCCCGCAAGGCAGCTACTCAAACCGGCAAGCGAACGAGGCGCGCGAGCCTTAGTACGCCGCCTCACCGCTAGGTGGCATCCAGCCATCCACTAGTAAACTAGCCCGCTAAAGGCACTTATACGGCGTGTCTTGCCGAGCAAATTCAGATTCGCACTGGACGAAATCCGTCGAGTACTCCAGTCGGCTCTCACTTATTCGTTACTTACTCGACCCGTTAACCGACCCCCCCCCCCCCCCCCCCCCCCCCCCC
>UCOM01003345.1:0-18491 GCA_900474385.1 Ormyrus pomaceus | reverse complement strand
GTGATTAAACAAAAATCGATTTTTCTTAGATTTTTGCTAAAAGAGCACATAACTTTTGAAAAATCGAGCGTTAGGCCGAACGGACGCGGCTTCCTTCATATTTTAACATTAGAAAACATATCCCAAAGTTACAGGAAAATCCATTACCCATATGTCATGTGTTCTCCTTGTAAGTAATCAAAATATTGGCTATAAGAATTTTTTCAAGAAATAAAATAAGAAATAAACACTTTGTTAACAGAAAACAGCAGCAGCAACTTCATTATTTTTTTATTATCCAAAATCGAGCAACCTTTAATCAGAATAAGACAAAAAATTCCTAAAAACGTTCACGAATGGAAAGAACGAAATGAAGTCGATGTAAAATCTTAACGAGAGCGCAGTAACAGTCTGTCGAACCGATGAAAAAAGGCAAACAAGACATTTATAATTTTCCCAGCAATGAAACCGAGCTCGGGAGACGTGCAGGCAGTCGCCTTCCTTTTTCTCAAGCCTAACATTACCCAGACGCGGCCATTGGCATTCTAAACCCTTGACGAAGCAATACCGTTTTGACTACGCTTAATACACTGAAATCATAATTTAGGAACACTCGAATCCCTATACTATTTCCGCTGTGTGATAAATTCTTAGTACACATTAATTGATAATTAACGAAGCGGGCCGATTCGACGACGAATGCCTTTTAGCGGCCAAAAATTGGCGATCCAAAGGGGCACGTCACCCTTCCCAAATAACAGTTTACTCCCTTCATCGAAAAAAGAACATTCCTGCGAAAGAGTATAACGCAAAAGCGCATTGAGCTGCATAAATCCGCCGAGATCGGAATTGCTCGGATCGACGGCGCCAAGAGTGCCGAGGCTCTCTCTTAGCCCTATACATGCTTTATGGGGGCACGTTACAGGCGCCAAGAGATAACGGGGGCGCCTCGCTCAACTGTGGGAAAGGCGTCGGCGCGCTCCGCGCGTCGGCGCCAAAACCATCGCCAGGAAAACTCGGGGAACCCCCCGAGCTGTATAACGAGGCGATCGAACAGAAGAGAAAATCGTCGGCGATCGAGACGCGGAAACTGCAGGCGAGCGTCGAAAGCAAAGTCGTCGGATTCGAAAACGAGGCTCGTATACGTAACGAGTCGCGCTGCACAGTCTGGTGTCCAGTTGCAGGTCGGCGCGGCGGCGCCTCGGCGAGAGAGAGAGAGAGAGAGAGAGAGAGAGCGCGGCACAAGAGGCCCCATTGTGCACCCGCACGTCCAAACAGCGGACGGGGCTCTGGGCCTCGTCTTGCCGCCCACGAAGACACGAAGACACGAGTCGCCTCGTAGCTTCCCTCGCCGTGCGGTGCTTCCGACGATCGGGAAGTCGCCTGCGGAAAAGCAGACGCCACTTCCGATCTTTGGAGACAATGGGCGCGCGGAACGTCCGAGAGAGACACTCTGCACGTGAGGCAGATCATTGCTTGCACGTGTGCGGAAAGTGGACGCTGCGGGGCTTTTGGCTGCTATTTAGCAATCTAAAGTCTATATAGTCTATCGTTCCGGAAGCGCGTTCCGGATGCAGTGCACTTGAGAGATGCGAGCGCGAGGTGTCGCGACGCCGAGAGGTCAGGTCCGTCGGCGGGGGCTTCTCGCGCGGGGCTCCAGACAATTGCGTGGATCTGGCTGTCTAGACGCAAGGCGCGCGGCGAGCTTCATCGCGGCTACATTATTCGGCGGTTTACATTTTCCAGAAACCAGAGTCGCGGACGACATTATACTCGGCTCATTGAGAAACCCGAGACACCGGGGGCCGGGGACGATTTTTAGAAAACTGGCTGCTTTTCAGAGAACGGGGCGCCGAGTTACCGAAATTGGGGATTCCTCCGTTTTCCCCCGGCGAGTTTGTCGCTTCGCGAGGGAATTTGAAATTTTTAATTTTTATTTTTTTGATTCGAAATGTTTTTTTGACGCGGTTGTCGGAGGGGGATACTCGATCGGTTTTCGGATGCCACACAGTAGCCGGATGCCAACAGCGCCTTATCAAACGAGTCATTTTTTATTTGCTGCCTAAATCTTAAATATACTGAGAAAGACAGGACACCCGGCGGGCTCTGGATAGCGTCATGTAATCGTTCCCGCGCTTCCTTTGTCGGTGTCTAATAAACGTTAAGGAAGCTTTACGAGCTTAGTAATTTTTTTATTATGTACGCTCGAAATAAAAATTGACTTTGGATGCTGTTGCAATAGTTTATTTTTAAAATAATGATTGTCGATGTTTACTCGTCACAAAGGGAAGATTGTTCGCTGGGACGTAGATTTTTTCGATTTTCGAGATATTTATTTATCTTTTTTATGTGGATGTAATAAATTTTACAACAACTGAAAATATCAGATAATCCTAAATTGAATGGAGAGAGGCCAAGGCGATCTTTTTTGAGTAATTTATATGGCCTTTAGCATAAATTTGAAATAAAAAGTGTTTGTTCTTTAATTAAAATAATTAAAATTTTCAGGAGCATGCATGCAAATGTTTTTTTTAATCTGTTTTTTGGATAAAGTTGATATTTATAATATATTTCATAATATTTTTTATATTTTAAATGTATTGTACATTAAAATAATATTTTTACCTCGAATGGCAGTTCAATTTGCTTATGACATGACGTAAAACAATCTGCGATTCTTAAGATATTTTGCTTAAAATTAAAGCATTGACAATATATTGAAGAATAAAGAGTTAAACTGTCCGTTGAGCAACTTACTTGCGCCCTTTTTAATAAGTATATCAATATTTGGGTCAATTTAACTCTATACATGGCTTAACGAACAGTGCAGAGACAGGATATTTAAATAGAAAAAAATTTAAGCAAAAATTGTGTATATAAACTTGTTTGTTTATTGGGCTACATTTTTATAAATCTTATTACATCTGGCCTTCTTACCATATCAGATTAAAATACTTCAAGACTTTTAATGCAGGTCCGTAAGAGTTAACGGACGCGTTTTTATGCACATTTTTACGTAAGTACCGCATAAAGCTCAAAGTCACGCCAACCCACCTGTAACATAAATTTCATTTAAGTGGCTCAAAAGACGTATAATATTTTGCACGACGTTTGCACCTGCGCCAGTTTTAAAACACCCAATTAAAAAGCAAAGACGACTTTCGCAATTTTATTTATCTTCCAACATACGTAACTGTACTGTGCGTCGGTAAGTAACCGCCTGTGGGATTCAGTCGGTATAGCCTACTGGGATAATACTTTGCGCAGTAAAAAAGGAGCTCTGTTTTACCCCGTCGATGCAACTGGTACCACTGTGCTTGGCCACATTTCTACCAGATGTCTGCATGATCGCAGTTCGGGAGAAACAGTCTGTCCTTGTATTGCATGTACCGGATCGATTGCTCAAGTATTATTACATCTCGCAATTATACCGATGCGTGTAAAGCTTAATTGTCCAGCGAGTAAGTTCGAACCGTTTTCGTCTAGAAACTTAGCGATAAAAGCCAGAAACTGTTATATCTCGCATTATTCAATCCAATTTGCATTTCGCTAATTACTAGCGTGCCTCGAAACGAGCCGACCACTGGCGAATAAAGGCACGTATATGTATATCTCGCGTCTCCATCTTCTGGAAGTGATTATCGGATACTAATGAATTCCTCAAACCGATTACGTATCTGACGTTACGAAATTAGTTTTGACCGAGAGAGGCCAGCTCTCTCTCTCTCTCATAGCTGTGCCTGCTCTTGACCTGCGTCGCGGAGAGTCTTTCAACTGGCCGCGCGCACCATCTCAAGGTCGTAAATCAAGAAAAAATTGCTCCCAAAGAGGCTCCTCCGCGGGAGCTATGAGAAAAAAAAAAGAAGACCGGAGAGTCGGAAAAGGGCAATTACGGGGAAAGAAAAATGATGTCTTGATGCGCGTGTGGTGTTTCTTTTCTTTTTTTTTTCTGCCTTTTAAACAGAAATTGTTCCACAACTGTCATTTATCTCGTTAACCGAACCGATGCCCGTGAGCAAGACGAATGGAAACTCCCGCCGCAAGATGATTAAACGGGAAGTCGTAGTTGGGCTCCTTTGTTTTTTCAAAGCACCCGCGATCGAGGAGTCGAAACTGTTAATATACTTAATGAGGCCGCGTTTACGCGTCGGTCGTAAAAAATGGTGTGCGCTTCGGCCGTTGCGGGTCCTGACATCCGTTGCAACATTAGCGGCGGTCCCGCGGAGTGTCGTAGCGAGTCCTCCTCGGTTAGGAGTTAGCTTCGTATACGCGACTGCAGGCAGCTCGAGTGGCGGCTCGAGGTGGTCCAATTTGTCTCGGGGTCCCGCCGATATTGTTACAAGCTCATCGTTAATAATACGATCCACGCATCATCATTCGTCTCGGCGGCTGTGGCCGCTTTTTCGGCTCGTTTGCCGCCAGGTAGATGTATAATTTAATCTAAACCGAGAGATACACGAGGCTGCCACGCTGCTCCTCGTTATCTCGGGAGATTTTTTTCGGCCGGTTCCTCGGATCGCTCGTCCGTGTTTATAAGGGGGGGTCGACGAGGTATCGAGCGATTTTTCTCTCTCCCTGCGGCTTTTTTCTCCGCTGCTGCTGCTGCTGCCGAACGCTACAAATTGCTTATCGCCTCGGAGGCGCTGTTGCTGCGTCTTATCTAGGACTCGGACGAGGCGGCGGCGGCGGCGGCGGCAGGAGCAGGAGTGTGTTGAAAAAAATGCAGCAAAGGAGAGAGAGAGAGAGAGAGAGGCGCGGGCGGGGGAGAAAAGGAAGAAGAGGCAAGGCTGTGAGGCCAGGCTAGGACTGGCTGCCCCCCGTCGCTTAATATATAGGAAGCGGCCGCTCGGGCCTCTCTGTGTCTCTGCTCCGGGCCAGCGCTAACCTCCCATAATTGATACGAATGTCTTTGGGGCCCGAGGCCGAACATCGTTTGAAAGCGGGCCGCCTACGCCGAGACAGAGGAGAGAGAGAGAAAGAGAGAGAGAGAGAGAGATGCTTTATTACGGGCGCTAATTGTCGGCTCGATTTGCGCGCGCTGCTCCGCTCCGAAAATAGCGCCGGAGGAATGCAAAAGAACTCGGCGCTGTGTTCGGGGAAGAGAGCGGCGCTCGCCGAGTAATTAGCTAGTCGATCACGCGTCGCCAGCTCCGAATTGCAGTCGCGAGCGAGCATAGTGGCCTTCCGGCCCGCGGGTAATTAGTACTTACAGATGCACTCGCGCTCGCGCCCTTAATGAGCCTCCGCTCCGAAGGACGCCATTAGCGAGTCTCTCGCGACTCTCCCCCTGCTGCTGCTCCTCTAACGTCCACGCGGTTTTTTTTACGCGATGCGTTCCTTTTTAGGGCGCTTTGTCGGAGAGCCGCGCGCCGCGCATTACCGACACCTGCGCCCACTCTCTCTCTCTCCTTCGAGTGTGCCTTGTACTCGCGCTTGGCTCTCGCTCGATCTATAGCCCCCCGCGTCATATACGACGCTGTTCCGCATTCTTGTTGCTCGCGTCCCGAGAGCCGAGCGCGGAGGGATTACAAGCGCTCTTTACGATGAAAATCGACGTCGATCGACCGCGCCGCTTTATTAGCCCTTTTTGCTCGGAGAGCGGATAAAAGGGCCCCGTCATAAGTAGCCGCAATAACTCATCGATTAGGAGGGCCCGCGGGGGCGGCCTGGGAAAGGTGGCGGGCTCCTTGACCCAGAATGCAGGTGGATTCCCCCGATGACGACGAGTAGTCGAACGTGGGAGTATACAAGGCGAGTTTTACAAGCGAGGAGGGAATTTTCCGGACGATCGGGCAGCGAGTCAAGGAGCCGCCGCGCGCACCCGAACGACGACAGGTAGTCGCTAGTTTTCTTCGGGCGACAATGCCGCTGCGACTAATTTCCCAGTGTGCCTGTGTGAAGGGCCGGGTTCTCTCTCTCTCTCGGCGGGTGAGCGAGAGATTTTTCGAGGATTTTCGAAGGGCGCTCGTCGTTTGTCATCGGCGTCGTTACCAGCGAACGCGGGTATATCTCGCTAACGAGTCGAGTGGCTGCGGATTTTTAGCGTTTGAGGGGCTTTAAAAAAGAGAGGAGCTTACGCGCGAGGAGAGCTTAATTCGGCGCTCTCTCCCCGGTCGCCGCCGGGTGGCCTCTCTCGTCATATCTCCGGCGATCGGCACGAGCGCGGCCCGCCTTTGACGGGGATGACTGACTCTAATCCGCTCAACGTTAGACAAACAAATGACAATGGAGAGATGGCTATCTCCCGGGATGCCGTAAGAGAGAGAGAGAGAGAGAGAGCTCGTGTTCCCTCGCAGGTGGCTCTAACGACTCGATACGACGCGCTAATTGGCATCAAGCCCCGTGTAATGGCTTTTTTCGGGACGTATAATACCGAGCGCGCCGCTCCGTTTCCCGAAGGGCGCAGGAGAGCGCCTCTCGATTATTAACCGGGGCCCCGGCGGGGCCGCCTTTTTTTTTTCCTCCGGCCGGCTGAAATATATATATACGGTCCGCGGCGGCGGCGGCGAGTAACGCGATCGCGGCTCCTCGTAAATATACTCGCGGAGGAGGAGCAGCACAGCCAGCAGCAGCGCGGACAAAGAGCCTCGGAGCTCTCTCTCTCTCTCTCTCTCTCGATCCGCTCGACGTCTCAATCCGGAGCGCGCGCGAGAGAGCAGCGAGTCGCCGCGGCGCTGGAGGGTCCGGCGGGGGGAGGACGCGCGGGCCCGCGAAGGTACCACACACACCGGGCCTCGCAGATCAGGGCCCCGCTATCGCGGCCGGCGATCTCGCGGACTCTCCTCTCCTCTCGGCGGCGGCGGTGCGGACGCTCCTCCCCTCGGCGGCGGGCGCAGCTTTTGAAAAACTCGCCGAGATATCGCGCACAGCCCCCTCTCATCTATTCGCCGAGGGCCGCTGCGACCGCCCCCCCGGTAATATCGGAGGGGGTTGCTTTTTCGCTGAATTCGCCGCGGCCGGCCGGCCGATTTGTAAAAATGCCCGTTTCCGCGCTGTCTCGCGAGTCGTGCCGCGCGGGGCCGGAGTCGCACGCCTTCCTTCCTTCCCCCCCGCCCGCGCGAGCGGGAGAGAGCGTTTTTCAGGCTTTGATGGCTTATTTAAGATCGGCCGCTGCGGCACGAGGCAATTCGTGAGGTACACGCGCTATATCGGGCCAATATGGCTGTGCACCAGCACTCGGGGGCCTGCCGGGGAGCGCGTCCCGCGATTCTCAAGACAACGTATTTCCGCGAGTGGCCCTTTGTGTCCGAGCTGCTCTCTCTCTCTCCCTCTTTCTCTCTCTCTCTGGGCTGCCTGTCCCGTCGTCTCCCCCCTCGAGAGGCTCGGGAGAGAGAGAGAGAGAGAGAGAGACCCGGCCTTATATACCTTACACGCCAGAGACACAATCGAGCGACCGTATTTCATGCGAGTCGTGCATCGGCCGTCGATACATAAAACTGCTCACTTCTATTCTTAAAATTCATGTGTCGCCGGTAATTGATTTATCACCGGGGCATTTTCTCTCTCTCCCTCGCCTCTATCTATCTCTCTCTCTCTCCCCATTTCCAAACACTCTCCTCCAAATTATTTTCAAAACAAAGCCCGCCTCCACCTCCTCCTCCGGGGGCTGTAAATTCGCGGCGCTGACAACGGAGTCCTACGCTCTCTCTCTCTCTCTCTCTCGCTCGAGTGATCGATCGCCGTCCGATCCGTTCGACTTATGCAAAACGGCCGCGCCGCTTCCGCAGCGATCGGCAGCGATTTTTATACCGGACGGCCCCCGACGAGTTCCGAGTTTGCCCGGCCGCCGCCGCCACCGCGCTAAATAACCGCGGACATAATTGACGGAGAAAGAAGACGTCCGCCTCTCCTTTATTCCTGCGGCTCTCCTCTCCGGCCTCCTCCTCTAATCAATTCCAATTAGAGAGCGGAATATTTGCTCTCGGGCCCGCAGGAGCGCAGAGACTATTAGCGATCCTCTCTCTCTCTCTCTCCCCGCTGAAAGTCCGTTGACTCGCTCGGCCCGTAAATCAAGCACTCTCGAGCCTCCCGGACGCCGGGCTGCTGCCTCTCGGCTCTCGGGCAGCAGCCCGGCTAACGAAGCCAACATAACTCGGCCGATACAACTCAATAGAGAGGAGCCAAGGCCCCGCGCTGACAGTCGGTAAAACAGGCCGTTTCTAATTGGCAACAGGCTGATTAGCCCGAGCGCCGAGCTGTTTTCCGCGCCTGACCGCGGATCTGGAAGGCTTTCCGCCGCCGAGCTCTCTCGGACCAACTTTGAAAACCAGCCATCGGCGCCCGTCAGCGGCAATTTGTCAAAGCCCCCGCGGAGTAGTAAAGCCGACGAATATCCGTGCATTCCGCGGGCGAAATCCACGGCCCGCAGCTGCGCGGGAAGCCCGAAGGAAGAAAAAAAAAACGAACGCCAAGAGAGCAAATGAGCCGCGAGAGAGCCGAGAAACAAATCTCGCCCCGAGCCGCGGGCCAACAATCGGGCCGTTTATTCGGATTCCGGGCCCCGGAAAGATCGCGCCGCGAGATTTCGGGGGCCCGAAAATTCGGGGACTCGGCGGTGCCCATTTAAAATTCTAATCTTATGATTTGTGGCGAGAGTCGTCGCGGCGGCGGCGACGACGACGTCGACTCCTACCGGGAACGACTCCATTAGCCGGGGCTCTCCCATTATATGGCTTTCTTTCAGCGCGGCTCTTTGTTTCTGCAATCGGCCTCTCTCTCTCTCTCTCTCTCTCTCTCTCTCTGCGCCGCGCGGAGCCTCCTCCTCCTCCTCGAAATTAATCGAGTCGGGGGAGCTTCGACAGACCGGGAATCCTCGGCCTCTTCCTTTAGCCAAGATTTAGCAGCTCCGTCCTTTGATTTCGCCTGGTATATCGAGGCAGATGACAAGATAATGAGATTAAAGCGAGAGAGAGAGAGAGAGAGAGAGCTTCCCCCGTACACTCGCTTTGATCTATTCTCTGACTCTGCGTGAGAGAGAGAAAGAGAGAGAGTCGGCGCGCTTTTTTCGCGGACGCAAATAAGCGGCGGCTCTCGAATTCCCGGGCGACGCGTTTTTCCGGCGAGATCGCGACAAAAGGAAGGAGCGGCCGCCGCAGCCGCCGCCGCGCGCCCGAGTAAAAGAAGCGCGCGGAATAAAAAGCCGAAGAGCGCGAGTATTTGTGCTAACAGCGCCACTTAAGCGGCACTTAAAGCGTCATTAGTCATCGCGAGGAGAGCTTGGCAAGTGCACTTTGGCTCTCGCTCTCCTCTCGACTATATATGCGCTCTATTCGAAAGGAAAGAAAGAGAGAGGAGAGAGAGAGAGAGGACGAGCCGCGATAGAGAAGGAGAGAGAGAGAGAGACCGAGCTTGTCTTGATAAACGAGGCGTTTGTGTGACTTGCAATTAGGCGCGATGGCTGTGTATAACCTTTGAGCCGCTGATTCCTAGCCTGCAACCGATACAACGCCCAGCAGCAGCAGCAGCAGCATCGCCTACAATATCCAACTGTTCCCCGAGAACTGCGCTCGAACGCCAAGAGTTTTAAGCGTCGAAGCCTGCACGTCCACCGAACTGCACATCTTGTAGCGAAGAAATTAAGTAGCTCCTCTCGGGAGCTCAGTTTAAGGAAGGCGCGCGCGAATGCCAACAATACGCGCGCCCAGATATATACGTATATATTTAAATCGCTCGCGCTTTCAATTTTCTCCGCCGCTTCCATTAACGCAGCCTCTCGCCGCTTCTCTCCTTCGTTCGGCACGTCGTACAAGAGCCAGGCGGCGGCTCCTCCTCTCCGCGCGCGGCCTCTCTCTCTCTCTCTCTTTTCTCTCCCGACGAGCGCGCGGCCCCGCGCGCCAGGTATAATTATTTCCCCCAAAGGCCGCCCGCTACTAGATAATTAGCGCTTTCTAATTGTCTTGTTATGGCGCGCCTATATACAAACCCGCCGACGAGTTATCGCAGATAACGCGCGGATTCCTTTCCTTTTCCCTCGAGCCTCCTCCTTTTGCGCGTCTCTGGCACACCGAAGAGCTCGGCTGGCGGCGCGAAGCAGCTGCATGCCAGCTCTGGACTTTTGCTCGACTTGGCCCGACAAAAATATATGTATACGCGAGCAGAGGACTTGAGCTTTCGAGTCCTCCAGCTAACCGGGTATTTAGCTAATCTAGATGGACGCAAAGCGAGAAAAAAAGACGGGGCGAGTTCGTTCCTTGGACTCAATTTATTTTTCCGCCGCGCGCGATAAATAAATGGGTATTTATTTATTTATTTATCCGGAGTAAGTACGTGGTAACACATAAATTTCGCTGGACGACTGTTTAATATTACATTACTATACGGAATTCTGCGGAGGAAAATAACATAACATAAATAATACACTTTTTTATTTCTACCTTCGAGTATTATATGTTATCATATTTATTAGAAAGTACTTCGCTTTATTCATCTCCTTTGCTTGGAAATCATATTGAACAATATAATAATCTATTTTTTTTCCTTTTTCACCTTATAATAATAGAATGATTACGGTATTGACTTTTTAAAACTCATTATCCCATATAAATTTGACGTTTTTATTTAAAGATCATTGTTAAAAATTACGATGTGAAAGAAAACCATTAAAAAATACAACCTCAACTATCTTGGAATTGTTTGAACGGTTTTTTCTTGAAGAAAGGACTCGATTTGAAGGCGTAAACAAGTTATCTACGCACAAATTTTCATGATGATAGTTATATGGTACGACAACAAAAATGCATTTTTCTTAGAAAATAATTTTTTATCATTAACCCATGCACTTAATCTCTTAAAGTTTTGACAGACTCAAGTGCTTGTCAATAACTGATAAAAATTTCGTGTAAATATATATTAAATGAAATGATATTTCTTAGTTTCCTTAGTTTTTTAGTTTCTTCGTTTTCTCAGTTACAAATAACAGACGGTAATTATTTTAAAAAGGAAAATTTAGGTAATAAAACACTTTCAAAGCCTCCTTAGTTAAATTACAAGTTATTTATCTTGATTATATACGCTGAGAAGCCACGGTGAGTAAAATTTACAAAAATATTTGTAAAAATTATCAACCTAGTCGGTAAAGCGATCACAGACCACAAGAATAAACATTTTTACCAACTATAGACTGGCAAAAATTACAAGCTAGTTGTTAAAAATTACAAGCCAGAATGGCAATTACATTACAAACCTAGTTGAAAAAAATTTTCATTCTCATGGTCTGTGATCGCTTTACCGACTAGGTTGGTAATTTTTACAAATATTTTTGTAAATTTTACTCACCGTGGTTTCTCAGTATACAAAGAAATTGTTTACAACAAAAGAAAATAAAAAAATCAACTAATTATAAGAAATGTTGTTCTCAATGAAAATCGGTCAAAATGTTCTTCTTGAGTTACTCTCACAGATAACCCACACAGTCGCAAGAAAACTGTTTGCACCAAGAAGTCTTAAACAATTTTTTTCCCCACGCTCCCTAAGCTCTTCCGCAAAGAGCAAAATGTTTTATCCATTACCGGGCTAAACTTCGTGGGAGTCGGAATTTTTCCCAAAACTCGCCGAAAGAAGCAGAATAATCAGCCAAATCCGCATAGTAATATTGACACCGACGGCCCCCATAAAAGACCAAAGACCAGAGATTTCCTTATTTTTTTTATCCGGGCTCGGATCGTTAATTATTTTAACTGTGCGAAAAGCAAACATACTCACGCGCCCGCTTTTTAATCGTGTTTGCCGGGGGCTTAACTGCGAATTGACTTTCGCCGGGGTGGGAAAGCAAAGCGGCGCACGCGACGTCAGCATATGTCGGCAGCTCCCCCCCTGTACGTAGGGGTTGTAATCGGCGAAAGATGCAGCCACTTTACTCCCCCCCTGCCTTTTTGCGGCACTCGGATTTAGTTTGAGGTCGCAAGTCAGCTACTGATCGACATGCCGATATATTCATTAGAATTTACGCTCGAACGGCCTTTTATCTGCATTATCGTTCGTGAATAGACTGTTAAACGAAACTTGGTAGTGATTTAAGTCGAACGGTACTCGTGTAAATTTCAAATAAACTATAAAATCAAAGTCGCCTTATTTATTTGAACCGTGATGAGTTTATTTGTTCCAGCAAATACAATCGTCGCTTGAATTGTGCTTGTGATTTTTCGGCGGCACATGTTAAAGATCGCGGCGTCTTTCGCTCATTGAGACGACAATTAATAATGCTTTCTCTCCCTCTTCGAGCTCTCTGTTGTTCTACATCAAGCGGACGGCGAGTCAAGTTTCACCGCATCAATTGTCCTCGTGTTTGAGCCAAATAAAAAAATCAAAATAATACGAATAAAAGAAGGGAGCCTCGTTGGAGGTTTGCGTCAGATTTTTGTAAATTTTTTGGCAAGGTTTTTTAAGCGTTAAGGAATGTTTAAATCTAGGAAAATAATTTATTTAACCAGTAAAATTGCAGCGTTATAAAGTCATTTCTTGTTTGCAATCCTGCAGAGATAAATACAATTACCTGTTCAGAGGGAGCACAAAATTCTCGCAGACGATAACTTAAATCTAAAGAATACAGCTTTATTACCCATATAATAATATATATCCTACTTAGCGCTTGTTATCCCCTCGTAAAAAAGCCTGGCCGGATATGGTGAAGCATTTAAAGATTGATTTTGATTGGTTTGTAAGTATTGATCCGCTAACTTTGAAGTTTTTAAATTGAATTTTGATATTTAACTGTTTAAAACTGAATAATTAAAACTATATTATAAAGAAAATTGGCGTCCATATAGTTTATATAATATTTTTCGACGTTTACAAGGAGAGTGTCTCTTCAACTTGGGGTCACGGATTTTAATCGAACTTTAGGATATGTTTTTTCATATAAAAACATGAAAGAAGCCAGCTCCATTTAATCTGACGTTTGACAATTCAAAATTTATGAGCTCTTTTATAGTGAAAATTGAAGTCAAATAAATTTTTCTTAAATGCCTGATAACTTTTCAACAGTTAACTGTAGAACATTTTCATTGCCGGCGTTTAAAAGATAAGATCAAATCCCACCGATTAAAAAAGTTTTTATTCAAAAATCTTTATTTATTCAAAAGTTATAGCCAAACAAAGAATGACTATTAAAGTAGCATAAAAAATTACAAAAAATTGATCGATGTAATTTAGCATGAATTTATTGTTTGGTTATAGTTTTTGAACAAGTGAAGATTTTCTGATGAAATTGTTTTTAATCGATAGGATTTGATCTCGTCTTTCGAACG
Organism: Ormyrus pomaceus; assembly: GCA_900474385.1. Lineage (NCBI taxonomy): Eukaryota > Metazoa > Arthropoda > Insecta > Hymenoptera > Ormyridae > Ormyrus > Ormyrus pomaceus. The sequence goes on along the minus strand of UCOM01003345.1, from coordinate 5,268 downwards.
CCGGCAATGAAAATACTCTCTACAATTAATTGTCGACAAATTATCAGTGATTGAAAAAGATTGATCTTTCTTAAATTTTAGCTAATAAAAGAGCTCATCTTTTGAGAGATTAAACGTTAGATTGAATGGAGCTGGCTTATTCCATATTTTTATTATGAGATATTCTAAAGTTAGAATAAAATCCTTGACTCAATATTGATGCATTATCCTTATATTAATCATACATTCTTACTTGTTGATATAAATATTCTTAATTTTATCACAGTTATAGTTTAACTACTCGTAGGTAAATAATTGATTTATATTTATAGGACCCTCCATCTGTTTTTAGTAACTCTAATATTTTCGGAGAGACGAGATCGTTGGGCACTCCTGATTATGCGGTCGATTGGCCGCGAGATGGCGCAAAGAGGCTGCGTACGCACTCGCAAGAGGTCTCACAACTCCTGAAACTTGAGACATTAATGAAGCGATTTTTGTCAGCTATTGAAGTATTAAAAATAACAGTGAGTTTAAACAAGAAGGAAAATTGTTCGAAAAATGCTCGAAAAATGGGTTGATTCCAAGCGGGTAGGGACGCTAAATTGATTTGAATGTCCCCGAAATTGATTTGAATATTCCCAGGCGTTCGAGCAGAAGTTATGAATACGTAGCCGTAATCGCTCCTTTTGTGAAGTAAACCGCATGTAAATATGTTTGCGAATAAAAAGAGCCAAAAGCCCAGGCAGGCGGGGGGGACGACGTCGAGCGAGCAATGATTACGAGCGATAATTCCGGCAGCAGAAAAAGGCGGCTCGCATTCCCATGATGAAAAGAATATCGGCTCGATCCATCTCTGGAGGGCGAGTGCGGCTTATTAAAAAGAGTCGAGTAGCTGCCGGGGTGTCGATTTCGCCCCTTTAGTCGGCAGCGGCAGTCAGCAGTCAGCCACCCCGACTGTGTCAATAAAATCGAGCGCTATAATACGAGAGGGGCGGAGAGAGAGAGAAAAAGACAGAGAGCCGAGAGATAAGGGGGAGAAAAAGAGAGGCACGCGCGAAAGAGAGCTCGAGGGGTCTTGTTTTATTGGTTTATTTATCATGGTGTAACCTCGTTGGCTTAACCGAGGATTACGCTCGTCAGATTTTTATTAGCCCCTGGCATTTCGGTGCGTCTTGGATTCCCAGAGAGAGAGAGAGAGAAAACTGTCGCTGCCGGATAAGAGAGAGAGAGAGAGAGAGAGCGAGCGGCCGCACAATATTTGAGGAGAAAACAGTGGGGCCGAGGCACAATATTAGCTGATTAGGGTCGATAAAGCCCTCGGAGGCGGGTGGAGGAGGAGGAGGAGGGCGTCCGCAGGTATACAAGGCTGTCGGGCCCCGGTCGGATAGGAGCCGCAGAGCGAGATAAGCGATCGGCGAGGAGCGGTCACTTGTACTCTCATTATCAGAAAAGGGCTGCTTGCTCTTGCGCTTGCGGGGGCCATTAGTGCTCGCGTACACGTGCGAATAATTTTGTCGTCGGCCGGTGCGGTGCGGTGGTGCGCGCTAGGGCAATTTTTCGCATTAAAATTCCTGGGTAGGAAGGGCCTTATAGAGGCCGGGCTAACAAGCCCCGGGGCCCCGCTCGCGCCGATACTTTTCCGTCATGTCGGCAATATATTAGAGGTGGGCGCGCGGGGGGCCGCGCGCGGTATTGTCGTCGTCGCCGCCTGTCTTTCTCTCTTCTTGGCAAGGCCCCTTTGTTCGCTGCTGCGGCTGCTGCATCCCCGCGTGTGCGCGCGCGCATGCAAAATCCCCGGACGCGGCGGCTGCACATGCACGCGAAAAAGAGAGGCTCTCGGGAGCGAAAGGCCCGGGCATCTCGGGCGTAACGAGCGCTAGGCGGTAGTCATACACGAGTTTTTAATTGAGGCCCGATTGCCGCGGCGAGGCGATCCGATATCCCCCTTTGCCGCATAATCGAAATAAGTTTTCATTAAATCCGCTTTTGGCCTGGCCGCGGCAGAGCCGAGAGGCTCTCTCGGCGCTCGTAAAAAAGGAACGTCTCAATCTCGGCTGCTCTCCTCTCTCTCCCTCTCTCGAGGGCGCCATTTTCTCTTTTTCTCAAAGGAGTAGTAGCTGCTGCCTCCTTAAGTGGAGAACTTTCAGGGTGGTTAATTGCTCGAGCTCGAAAAACAGGACGAAGAGAAACGACAGAATAAAGCGGAGGAAAGGAAAGGACGAGCGCGTCCTCCATAAAATTTGTTTGCCGAGGCCGAGCGGCGCTTGCCGCTCGCCGCCGCTTCTCTCTCTCTCTCTCTCTCTCTCTCTCTCTCGGCTTAGAAAAAGAAGAGCTCCGCGGACGAAGAGGTACGAGGCTCGGAGCAAAAATCGAAAACGGCCGAGAGAGAAAGAGAGAGAGAGAGAGAGGAGCCTAACGGATGATTTAATTAAAAGCAGCACAAATTACGGACTCGCCGAATGCTAATGCTCGACGACTCGGCTCTCTCTCGGCGCGCGGCTTAATTGAGCGCGGCTCTCTCTCTCTCTCTCTCCTCACCTGCAGCTCCTGCCCCCCTCCCGTGTCCCCCGCAAATTATGAAAGCGACACTTTTTTCCCCGTCAATTAAGCCGTCGTCGTCGTCGTCGGGGCCCGCCGCGCGGCGCTTCTTTTTTTCTTCTTTATCGGGGCCCCGCGATTAAATTAATAAGCCAATTGATAAGCCCGGGCGAGAAGGCGGCCGGAGCCGGGCCGGCTGCTGCGCGCGCGGCACTCGCTAATTAACTCGCCGCCGGCGGCAATTAAAGCAACATCTTCATTATTAGGCGCGGCACAATCAGCGAACACGGGCAGACCGGCCCCTGTGGATGCGCACACGAGGCGCAATATAAGACCGAGAGCGAGAGAGCCCTGGAAAAGTTCCGAGAGTGCGAAATAACAGCTCTCGGTGGTATATAAACGCGGCCGCGGCGAAAGTTCAATCGGCAAAAGTAGACGGCGGACGGGAGGATGGCTTTTATTATTTAATTTCAGAAAAGGAGAGAGAGAGCCGGTCGCAGTTAACCGCCCGAGGAGGAGGAGGAGGAGGAGGACGGAGGACGGAGGACGGAGGAAGAAAAAGCCGCGCGGGGAAGGCGATATTGTAGGTGGATTTTGAAGCGAGTATATAAGCGACGGCGGTGTCAGCGCCGGGTGACATTATTATTCGTTATGAACGGGGTTTACGAGGCCGCAAATCATGCTCGTGTTCATATTTCGAACGGGCCGCGCCGCCGCTTCTCGTTATTCAGTTTAATGGCGGCCCCGCGTATTTGAATTTTCAATCCCTGCCATTATACCTTACAATGTCGTCGTCGTCGTCGTCGGCCCGCCGCCGCGCTCCGGAGAAGCTCCTTCTTCTTTTCTGATCGATATTCGCGGCCGGCCGCCCGCGCAAATGTAGCGCACACGCAAGCGCAGGACATGCGACGTAGACCTCGACGACGACGACTCTGTGCGAAGGCGGCGATTAGTGCAAGGCGGCGGCGGCGGCGGCGGCTTTCTTTCCGAGCTGCTAATACAACACGGAGAGGAGAGAAGCCTCGTCGTCCGTCACTCGTCAAAGATGCCGCTCGGTTCCCAGAGAGCCGCGCGCGGCCCCCTGGAAAAACAAAGCGCTCTTTTCACAGCTACTCGGATACTGCCATTACTCGGCTTTGGGAAAACAAGCTTGCTTGCTTGCTTGCTTGCTTATGTGCCTTTGCCCGTCTCTCAACGCGCCGCTCTTTACGGTCACGGAATAATAATAACAATAATAAAAGCGACCGGTGGGCGTGACGCCTATGCGAATTAAAAGTCGAATCGATCAATCGCCGGTCGGGCGTCAAAATGAATTTTCGGGCGCGAGTCAAATTAAGTCGGCGTAAATCACCACCGAGGTGGGCGCGCGCGCGCGCGCGATGAATATTAATGAAATCATCGCGGCGTTTACAGGCCTATTAATCCCGCGCTAAGTTATTTCGTCTCTCTCGAGCGACGGGCAGGGCACCGCCAGTTTTATCGCCCGGCGGCCCGGGGAATATTAGTCCGATCGATCATCGCTGCCTGCCTGCCGCCCCCCGCACGTGGCCCCCCCCTCCGGACTAACTAAATTGTCCGCTCCAATCAAAGTCTTTTTCCCTCCCGCAGCCCGGCTTTCGGACCCGGCCGTTTTTCCTTTTTCTTCGGCGCGCGGAGAGGAAATATATATGTACGAGAGAGAATCGAGGCGTGCAAACTCCCCCATCTTTTATTCATGGATTCGGCGCGTGTTACCTTCGCGGCGCGGTGCGGGAGAGAGATAGAGAGAGAGAGAGAGCTTGCATTTCTTCCCCCGGCTATCTAAGCATCTAAGTACGCTTCGTGTCTCGCGAGTCCATAAGCAAAGACTCACTCGATCCGCCGGGGCGCGCTGTAAATCCTCGATATAGACTTTCGGATGCGGGGCGTTATTATATGACCGCTGGCGAAGATGACCGCCGCGCTCGTATATGTAATACGCGCCCTCTCGTCCGAATATCGGATCCGCACAGAAATTGCGATATTACGCAAAATCCGCAAAGCCCCGCCGCGGTCAGCTATATACGCATTTCGCATTCTGCATTTAATTCGGAAGCTGTCCTCTCGCGCCTACGTCTTCTCTCTCTCTCTCTCTCCTTTTTTTCCATTTTCCCTGGCGTGCAGCCCCGAGAGGCAATATTTGAGAGAGGCCTGTGTGCCGGTAGATTTGCTCTTTCTCGGAACGGCCTAAAATTCTCGTATTTACCGGGGCTCGCGTCAGATAGGAGAAGGAGCTCTCTCTCTCTGCTCGCTCGATTTTTGTTTGCATACAGAGAGCGAGCGAGAAAGAGAGAGAAAGAGAACTGTATTACGGTCTAAATTCGATCAGGCAGCTCGCGCGCAATACTCTGTTGTTCCTCGCGAGATCCGAACGAGATCGTGCTTTATAAATTCCATTCGATCCCTTTTGCATTTCTCTCCCGGCTCTCCGCGCTCGCGCGCTTTGTCCTATAGCCTTTTCCGGGGCTCTCTCTCTCTCACTCCGACTCGACTCTCCTATATCTTTTCCCTGCCTGCAGCAGCGGCAGTAGAGCTCCGACGCTATTTCGTTTTCGTTATCGCGTCCAATTTCGTGCTCTCTTCCGAGATATCCCGGCTTCGATAACGAAACGAATTTAAATAAGTCGAAGAATCAATATTCAAATCCGGTTTCTTCTCTCGGGTATACTCTCTATATACTCGTCCGCGCGTATCCACCGGGAATATTGCTGGAAAAAAAGGAGAAGAGAG
>UCOM01003344.1:0-18527 GCA_900474385.1 Ormyrus pomaceus | reverse complement strand
ATTAAAAAAAAAAAAAAAAAAAAAAAAAAAAAAAAAAAAAAAAAAAAAAAAATAGCTGATGTACTGGAAAATTTGCTTTGAATAAATTAATTATAATATCCGAATTATGACACGTGCCTAAAACTCCCAAGTCGACATCTCAAAGGCAGGAAACGTATTTCCATAAAAATTTACGGTCTCCCTAATGAATTCGCCTCGAGATTACCCTCGGACTCTGCCCCTCGTTAAGCCGCGCGCGATCAATCTCTCCCGAACCCGGCAAGGACCGTCGCTCCCGATAAACTCCTCCGAACCTCTCGCCCGATAGAAAAGATGCGTGTGCCCGGAGCGTCGTCGCGGGGAGCAGTGTCGGATTTTAATTAAACGAGGACGGGCGAGCGGATAAATCGGTCATTTGCGATGTAAATCGGCGCCCGGTGCGATGTGCTCGCGTATACATACATCGAGTCTTGTGCAAGGCCGCCGAGTGTCGAAGCGCGCGCCATTGAGGAGACACGCGGCCGGCAGAAATGGAGAGAAAAAGTCGCCGTTCGTATACGTCACTGTCAGCCCCCCCCGATTCAGTAGCAAACGGATTCACCGAAAAATAGGTCGATTCACGTGCAGTGGGTTTTTTTGATGTTTACCTGCTTGGATTTGCGGTGAGGGGGGAAAACAGCGGGTGTCCCGACCGACGACGTTTACGACGTTTGGATTCGCTTTGAATAGAAATATATTTTTTTATGAATTAATATGCGGAATTCGTGGTATAGCGGATTTAACGAATAAATATAAGTGTCATACTCGCGCGGGGTGAATTAGAATCGAGGAGCAGTTTCTAGGAGGCGCCTTTCAGGTCACGTAAAAAGCGTTTCGTGCTCTTTGCGAAATGTGAATTACTAAAACTGGTGTGCTTCCGTTCATCAAAGCCGCGTTGGAAAATTTAATTGGACTGCATATTTTTAAAGGAATTCGGATGACCCATAATTTGCAAGTACGAGTATGTTTTTTAAACAAGTTTGAGAGCGCGCTTTCAAATTCAAAAAGGTTTTTGCAATAATTTTTTCTCAATTTCAATTGATAAAAAATTGAAGCACATACTTTGTTGTCTAATAATACGCGCGGCTGAAACGTCAAACGATGAATAAAGAAGCCGCGTCAATAAATTACAGACTGCATGCGATAATCTATATTTAACCGATGATCGACTCTTCCCTAATTCGATTTTTCGGCATGAATCTACGTCCATAAGCGAATGACGTGGTTCGTGCATAAAATAAAACTGTGCAAAGCTTTAATCTTACGACTCCGCCGCGTTGCCAGGATTGCGTGACAATCCGATCGATATATTTTGTTCGCGAATAAAATTCTTATTATTTAAACCGTTTATTTATGCAATCTAATAATGGAGTAGGATAAATCAAATGTTATATTTTATTACTGAAAATTACAGTTTTCCTTATCACTATCAAGAATTCGTGCAATATAGTTTAACAGAGCGAAAATTGCCGTTGTCAGTGTGAGTGTGTATATTGAATTCTATTCAGGCGTTTTATACAGTCGTTTTTCATGGATTCGACGCTGACTCTATTATGCATTCAACGTTTTCAAACGTCATATATATTCTCGATGTCCTTGCGTTTATTAAAAAAATTAATAAATCAACAAAGCAAAAAGCAATACCTAAGTAAAGAAGTACAAACTCGTAATAAATCGTTCTACGCATTATCCGATAATGATTTAAACAAAAACATTGCTAAACATTGCTACAAGCATTGCCAGTCATTAGAAAACGAATTGTGTTGAAAAACATAACGCAACTCCGTGCAATGAAAATAAAGCGAAGCCTCTGCATCCAATTACCGCGACGCAATCGGCTGCAAAAAGGCAAAAAAAAAAGCTCTATTCCAACTTTAAGTAGTAACAGCCCGGCATACGCTATGCCAAGCCAGCTCTGGCATACCAATTCACCGCACGCATTCTCCGAGGCACAAACTACATCCATCCACGCACCGGTCAAACTCAGTCCCCCAGAAGCCTCTGCAAACACGAAGCGGCAGCGAGTAGCATCTCCTGCCTAAATGACCGGCGGGCACTGTTTACGGCCGGCGAAGCGTCGGCGGCGTCGGCGGCGGCGCCGCTCTAACCTCACTTTCACGAGGCCCCGCGACGCCTCTGCTTTCCTTCCCGCGGCTGCCGCGGTCGAGCATCGCTGCCCGCGGGATTTTCGCCGAAACCGCCTCTCTCGCTAATTGGACGGGAGCGGGAAGCGCCGGAGAGTACACGCGGCCGGGAAACGAGCCGCCTGCGCGCGGCTGATGCACCGACGCGGCACCGCGACACCGAGAGCTGGACGACGAGGCCGCGACAGCGCACCGGGAGCGCGCGCCGCGAGCGCCGTGAACCGGCGCGCACGCAGCCCCGCCGCCGATCGAAGAGAGGTGACTTGCAACTATGTATGGGTGTCTGCCTCGGCCAGGGATATATTATGGACTGCAGGTGCGAGCGCCGCCGAGGGGGCTGCTTTGATTTTAGTGCGAGGCAAGGCTTTGGCGGGCTGCTGCGGCTTGGTGCGCGGCGAGGAAAGGTGAACGGTGTGGAATGCTTGGGTTTTAAATCGACGGAGTTGGAGGGGAACTGGGTCGGATTGTTGGTTCGAGTATTTGATCAATTTTACGTGGGTTCGTGGAACTGCGAGCGTTTTAAAGGTTTTGAAAAGTTCGTTTTTTTTTCTTCAATGAATTGTAAAAAGGTATTGCCTATTAAAATGTCGGATGGAAAAGTGTAGAAACACTTTAGCGGAAAAGTATGTTTTCTTTTATAACTTTCTATTCGTTCTATACGTAACGATAACTAATGCATACATGAGCGTGCATCGTTATTATATAAATAATTGCAGGGAAAAGAAATTTCATTATTCACTCTCTAAACAAAATCAGTGAAAATTTACGAAATTGCAGTAAATATTCACTGATCGTCTAAACAGTTACCAGTCGATCACTGTAAGAAATAGATAATACTTGTTGATTTCATAAAATAATACAGAAGCAGTTCAGAAGTAAGTACTGATAAATCAGTGAAAATCATTAGTGACCTGATAAGACGACGGATACCGCCGACAAATCATTGATCTCAAGCTCTAAATTATTCAATGACCCGCTATAAGCGAGCGAAGTACTTCGTTTAGATTTGAAATTGAACTGTCCAGGTCAACAAACCTACGTCCAATTGCAGTGTCGAGGAAAATAAACTATTCGTCCATTCGAGTTCAAGGCGGCTTCGTCCGCCGTCGAAAGAATAATCGAATCAAAATTAGACAAACAAGATTATCAGCAGCCCCGAGCAAATCGGAGCTGCGATCTGTTTACACTGGGCACTCGTAAAATCCCGCCTCGACTGATGAATCCGAGATGAATTGCACACGAGGCAGAGACTCTCGATTTGTCCAGTCGCCGGATGGCACCGCGAAATCAATCGCAAACAGCCGCGGCGATGGTATAAAAGCAGAGTTTCCACGCAAGAACCGCTCAATTTCCATATTCAAAATCGAGGAGATATCACGGAAGAACACTCACGCCACCGTCTATAAAAAAATAAAAAAAAAAAAAAAAACTTTTCCTCGCCTCGCGAGAACAGCGCACATTATTCGCCTTACCTTTGATCAGCTCCCTCAGCTCGACCGTCTTTGAATCCACAGGTGAAACGCACAGGGGGGCAACAAGTGTCTCCGTCATTTTCGTCTATTCCACCAGCACAATAGGCAAGACGCACGCCGGTATATATATATATATATGTATATAGGTAGACTTAGATATCGGTGCGAGCGGCGAAAGAAACGCGGCGAAACTGAGCGCCGATCGGCAATATATCGATGGCGCGGCTCAACAATGGCACGTGTGTGTCTCTGTGTGCGCGCGCGGCCGGGAGAGCCGATGACGAAAAATTGAGGCGAGCTTAGAGCACTGCGCGCCGCGCGGAGCTCTGCAACGGGGGGGAGTCGAGGTTTGCATCGACACGCGCCAAACCTCCTCCTTTATATAAACGCGTGCCTGTGCACGGCCTGCTGGACGCGCGCGCTTAGAAAGGGGCATCTCGTGGCGGCCTTCGCCGCCGATGCAGTTTCTTCGGATTCGAGCTGGAGGACGATGCGCCTTCCCGACTATTCGGACACGGCGAACGCGCCGGGATTGATTTATCGACCGAGCCGCCGTTGGGTCGGCGTTTTTTTAGGGTGATTAGGTCGGCTTGTGTTGTGCGATGAAAGTTTAGAGTGTAATTTGCACGGTGCCGTGCGCTTTGGTTCACGGAGCGTGCAGAATTGATGCGCGGGGAACGAGGCTCGAGATTTTTGCGGATATGGAACGCGCGGATTAGGAAAATGTGCTCGGGGTATTTTATAGACAGAAAACGTGTTTACGTTTAAGAGCAATTAAGTATGTGGGTCATAACGCAGGTGGACGTAATGCATTTGCGTTCGGAGACTCAAAAGATCGTATCCAGAGCGTCATATTACGAAGCTTATGCTAAACTATGTTAATGCTCGTTTTAATTCAGTTTTAACAAGCCTTTTTAAGAAGCCATTTCGCGAAACCGAACTTTAAACCGATTTCGAATTCGTTGTATTAAATTTTATTAGCGGAATATGCGATAAAAGCTCTCTTGCCTTTTTTTGAATAGGTACATTTGAATCTGATTACGCCTCGTCCAGGAATATTTTACTGTTTCAATTGCATTACCCTTTAAAAAGCATATTTCTTTCGTAATAATAAACTCGGTTCGTTCGTATTCTTTATTTCGTTCGTGCATAGCTATATATCATTCGCATCATTCATAAATTTTAAAGAGTAAACTCATGAATTATTTCGTTCGCTATTATTGTAAGTTCTCCAGGGCCAGCTAAACTTTATAACCTTTTACCAGATATCAGTTGATTATACAATATTTTAATTTTTCTGGCTACGAATTACTTTTTATAAAAGTGAGAACGACACCAGAGTAATGACGTCTCAATAGTTAAAGCACAATTAATCATTTTTTAATTGCAATTTTTTTTTGCGAATAACGTGAATAATTTGTAATCTACGCAGAGATACATGCGAAATAGTCATTTTTGAACTTTAGTCACTTGTTATCGCACTTTGTTGAATAAAGAATCATCACTTTTATCGAACAAAGTCATATTTCCTTTAGTTTCGACTCATCATCTCTTACGTTAAATTTTGATTATTTAAACAAAGCCTGTGAAAGCGCGCACAAAATGAGCAAGTACAAAACATAATAATTCAGCTAAATGTTATTCATCAAAATAAATCAACAATTTCATTTGCATAAACAAAAATGTTAATAATACTTTCATGGTTAAATAGAAACTGTACTTTTTACATTATATATATACTTATCGATTACTCATTAAAATTATAGATAGCTTTACTATTTTAAGAACTTTTAAATTTACATAAAGCCGTTATTTGTCTCTATAAATATTGACTTAAGGACCCGAAAGAGTCTTTTTATTCGTGCTTATTCTTTTTTTAAGTTTGCTACACGACAAATATGTTTATTTCATGATCATGTGCACTGCATTGACGTAATTCTCCGAGAAATTCAACACTTGAACAAAATTTCAAATCTTGCATAAGAAATTTAATTAAACTACTTGAAGAAAAGCGAATTAATCAGTTCTTCGGGTGTCTTCCACAAACTAGATTTGTTTTCCACTCCCAGAGAATAATCAATCTCGATAAAAATCAAAGATGTTGTCTGTCGATACATAATCGATAATATAAAAATCATCAAGTACAAAGTCCATCTAACTTATTTACGTTCGAAACTATGTACATATATAGATAACTGATAGTTGTTTGCTTTGTTTTCTTTTAAAGGGTTTTAACGATACATTTTCTAATTATTAAATTTGCAATTCCTCTTGTCTTCAACGCTGATTAAACATTTTTTTTTCTAATTGAAAGGCGAAATAAAATATTCCCTTTGAAGCTTTCAAGAACGTATAAAAGCTTCGTTGAAAACACGGCGATTTTAAAAACATAAAAGAAAGTAGCGTAAAAGTAAACAGCACCCAACATCGCTCTGAGCTCACTTTTAGACTTTTTTTATAGCCAAGGGCTAGACCTAATACTTTGAAAATTAAAGTTTGACGTGAAGAAAGGTGGTGGTTTTAATCTTTGATCCAGTTTTTTTATTATTTATATTTTGCTTTAAATTTAATAACGGTATCGACTACAAAGCAGATTTTCCTGACAGTATTGATCCATATAAAGTTTTTCTTTTTATTTATTTAATAAATCAGTTTTAGTATTGAATTGAAAATGATATTGAAAGCCGGTTATACAAAATATTGACTTTTAGTTAAATCTAATTATTTCTCTTTTGAAGTTTTTATCATTTGGAAATGTTGCAAGCCGAAATTCAAAGAATTTGCGTAAAACCTTTTTAGATGACTATATATTTATGAAGGACTATATTTATGAAATTTTTACGTCAGCACCTTTATAAAATTTCAATATATTTGCAAAATAATTTTTTTTAGAAATTAAAATTGGTTAAATGAAAAAAATTTCAAATACGTGCATTCAATTATGCTTCTTCAAGCTAATCGAGTGAAGATGTACCAAGTCAAATATTAGAATGGGAAAAAATGCAACAGCAGTATAAAAAAAGAGAAAGGAGCGCGTGAAGTCGTTGCTCGGAGGGATAGTTGGGTTTTCCATCTGCGCAGGATTCCCGAACCTCTCTGGCCACGGCCGACAAGTTTTTCTATCGGAATCAGAGTTTCCACCTCCCCGTTGGCCGTTTTCTATTTAGGACTAACTTTGCTTGTGTAAGAAAACAAAAAAGCCTGCTTTGTTAAATAATTTTTGTCATTTTTATTTAAAGAACTGGCACGGTTTCAAACCCAGGGCCTTAATAAGCTCTAAACTGGTCTATGATGACCTAAAATTTTGAAATGTATAATTCAAATGCAAAATATGAGAGTTTCTATTTTAAAAAGTACACTAAGAGTCTTATTAAGACCCTGAGTTTGAAATTGGACCAGTTCTTCATGCAGCTTATAGCGGTTGCCTGAAAAATATTTATATACGTGCAAATAAAAATTATGTTTACATTGAGAAAAGTTATGGAGTTAAATTTATTTTAAAATGTCGAAAATTACTATTTTTTTTTTGTAATGTTGAGAAATACTCAAATTTTATCGATTTTTGCTATCTCAACATAGTAATTTTTTGGGTTGAATTTAAATTTAAAAAAACTTTAAATTTTCCATGTTCAAAGCAGTTTATGCGCAGTACTAATATTAGAAAAATGTAAGCCTGAAAAATTGCCAAAAAGTAGGCCGTAAATGGTCAAATTTAATATAAATTTTTTTCGATTAAATTATAAAGTAGAATTTAACCAAATATTGCCCAATTTATCTGAACCTGAATTATTAAAGTTTTCAACCCTATTCTTCCATCTTCCAATTTGAGATTTACAATGAAATAAAACAATCTGCGAATCAGGCTTTAAAAGCAGCAGTAAACGTGTATACAAAAGTTTCGGTATATAAAAATGTATAATAAGCGTTTCAGATTCATTTTTATATTCATATTCCATATCAATGCATGGGCATTTTACCCAGACCAGAAAACTGGTAAAATTACTTTAAGGAATTTTACATTTAGGCATGATAGTTGGCCAGAGATTTGACCAGTAGTTAGCCTGTCTAGTGGAATTGGTCGAACAATTTCTGTTCGAAAAATGGAATCAAACTCTGTCAGGGTTTATTCGCGTTGTTCGTATGTGAATCGAATTGTAATGTGAAGACTTCATTTTAAATTTAAAAATAATTTTATTTTTTACGACGGTTGGATTTGATCCAACAAGTCGGACGCGTTAACTATTTACCCCATGAATGACTCTTGAGAAGAAAATTTTGGAACTTAGATAAATGGAACCATCGATCACGATAGAACTTCGCAATGATAATATTTAATGATAATAAATAAATACGATAACACGAAAAAAACGTATAATTAATGCGCATAATATGAAAATATAATAACTAAACGGAGGTTTCCGATGTTTTGTTAACACGTAACCTCAACGCAGGTACGTGGGCCCCATGACTTGCGCAGAAGGTACTAATATTGTGGGAAATTTTTACTATTTTGGGCAGTAAAATTTCTTATGATTGATGGCAATATTTTCTACTTCAAAATGTTTACTATATAACAAAATAATTTTTCTATTCACACATATTAAAATTTTTCATAATTTGAATGCATCGTTACTACAAAATATAATAATTTTTTGTGCCTTTTTCTCTTAGTGTAGTATATTATAATAAAGATAACAAAATGTTATCTTTAAAATGATTCCTTAATTTTCAATTAGCTATTCTTTCAAAGTAAACCTTAGTTATAAGACACGCGATAATTCCTATACCCTTCTCGCACGGAAAACTTTTTTAATCTGACATTTAATGCCTCGAGACTCTACTCGACATTAATTAAAAGGAGCTCCGCGCTATGATTCAGGATCGCCTCGGTTACTTGTTAATTCTTGTTTTCCACGAATTCGTAAACCTACGTAATTAGATTTAAGGCTCAAGAAAACATCACAATTACTCACGACTGCTTTTTTTATGGTTTCAGTAGCCGCGATTATCTCTGACAAAAGACATTTTATTGGCTTGGATAAATTGTTTAAAAATTTTCTTGTTCTTAACTCTGAAGAAAATTAAGTTACAAAGTTACATGCCTAGTTTTAGTGGATTATTTTTTATTTGATTATTTTTTTCCAGGATAAAAAGTTAAACAATACTGCTTTTGAAAAAAATTGTTTAAAAATTTTCTGCATTAATTTTCTGATAATTATGTTATTTTCTTTTCGTCATAAATATGTATGTCCCGCATTATTTATAAAAACGTTTGTCTTTTCACTGGCAGTTCTTCTTTACTTCACGTTGACTTGCTTGACCTGTTTATTAAATGATACAGGTTGAAAAAAAATGTATATCAAGTAGATACATGTTTAGTATGGTAAGACATCTTAGATTCAATGTAATTATACTTATTACCCAACTTGTTTGTGTTATTTTTCCGATATCTGACAAAGACTTGCGAATTATAAAATGAACGTATAATAGGATTTTTGACTGAAAACTTTTCTATCGAGATTCCCAACACACGATACCCAAAATTACCTGCAGTAATAAATCTCAGTCGAGCATTATTCAAATTTGTCACTTATATAATCAAGGAAACACGTACTTAAAACTTTCCTCGACAGAAAACACGTGTCCAATCGAAAAGGAGAGGTACACCGAACTACTTAATTAAAATATTACTGGTCCTCCTTGAAACCAAAATTATACAACTGTCAAAATTTCATCCGACTTGCATGTTTTTATTTTTTCTCGCTATTCCTCTTTACTTTTTACAGCTTTGAGAGCAGAGTCACCGGAGATTGATAATCAATTCTGTACGTTCGTAATCCAGGCAAGGTGAACGGAAACTTGGATGATATTATTCGCGGTCTTGGCTGCCTTTTTTCATGGCGGTTTTGTGACGCCTGCAGGATTCTTTTTTTTTATGATTGTAAAGGCGAGACGCGATGACGTCCAGGGAGTTTTCGGTGAAAACTTGAGTCAAGGGGAATTTATTGGTTTGGGCAAAAAATTTAGATGCCAGACATAATAAAGTTTTTATCGTTTGTCCGAGTTTATGGAAATTTTTATTCATCGCCGTGGTTTTTACCTTTTCATTTATATATTCGTATAGGAGCTATAAAATCTAAATTGATTTTTGGGGTATTGACTTTTTAAATTGATATTGTAAAGCTTATTACACTTAAGTTGTTTATTTTAATTAAGTTATTTATTTTAATTTATTTTAATTATTAAGCTTAATTAATTTATTTTAAATAGTACTTTAATATTTATAAACTTTATTGAATACCCTGTAATTTCTATAAAATTCTTTTTAAAAAAAAGCCATTTAAAAATCTTCGTCGTAACTGCATAATAAAAACAAATATTGATTTATTAAAGTATTTCCAAAAATAAAAAAATTTGACCAAAAATCGAAAGGTAAAAAAACCAGCTTTCAGCCGTTCTCACAGAATCAGGCTTTCCTCGACCGACGCTCCGCGCCAATCCCCTCCCGATTTACGAGAGGCCGGAACGAAAAATCCTTCCAATTAGGCCAGGGTCCTCGCTCGCGAAAGCCTTCGCTCGCTTATTTACGATTTCAGGATGTCCCCTTATTATATTTTGCTCTCCCCGCAGCTCTCGGCGAGGAAAAATACCGGTGATCTTTTACGCGCCGCCGTTAGGAATTCTCAGGAAGGCTCTGGCGACGGCGCGGCATCGGAAAAAGGCGAACGTACCGCGGCGGCCGTCGATCGAAGCCGGCTGCATGGCAACCAGATACGCATCGATGCAGCGCGGGGGGAATAGGTTTGCCCCGCGCTGCCTCTTTTAGCCGAGGGAATAAAGTTTCAAGTGAATTCGCTTTGCATGTTTTGGACTTTATAGTGAGTTCTCGTTCATTGGCCAAAGCGGCCGTAAAGGGGAATTTATATTTTAGGCTTTTAACGGGTTTTATTAGTTTTTTTATATTATAAAGTCAGCTGCGCTGAAAATAGTTAATTTTTTAAACTCTACACTTATTTCATGATGATTTATAAATGAAGTTTTTGATTAACTTCTCAGCAGCTGGTTATGCTTACTTAAAGAAAGATGTCAAGATGGTTCAATTAACATTTCAAACTGCAAGAGCTCGTTTCATTTGAAACAAGATCGAAGTAAGAGCAAAGATATATTTACATATAAATAACGTACATAACGTTGAAGTTACGAAGGTATACTTTAAATATTAGTTTTAATGAAACTTATTTTTAATTAAATTATTAATTATTTTATTATATTTATTTATTTTCAATTAATTACGATAATTTAAAGAAACTTTTATTTTAATATCCCTCATAGCAATGACTATCAAAGCAATGTTGTATTATCTAAGCAATACACTGAGAAAACAAGGTTTGTAAAATTTAAAAAAAATATTTGTAAAAATTACCAATCTAGTTGGTAAAGCGATCACAGACTACGAGAATGAAAATTTTTACCAACTAGGTTTGTTATTTTTGCCATTTTGGCTTGTAATTTTTGTGATTCTGGCTTCTAATTTTTAACAACTAGCTTGTAATTTTTGCCAGTCTAGTTGGTAAAAATTTTCATTCTCGTAGTCTGTGATCGCTTTACCAACTAGGTTGGTTATTTTTACAAATATTTTTGTAAATTTTACAAACTTTGGCTTCTCAGTGTACTGATAATACCTTATACATAACATTTTAAAATTTAAAATTGAACAAAGTAGATTTAATATTAATACAGTAGTATAATGCGCAAATTTTAGACGGAAAGCCTATTTCTTGATGTAGTTGTAAAGATATGAAAATATTATATACTTAATTACTATAAAAAGTACATTACTTTAATTATAATATACTCAATCTTTGATATTTAGCTAGATTCCTAAATTATATTGATTCACATGTAATTATTTTAATTTTTGTTTGATTGACACGCTTCATAATGTAGGCCAATTTGTAATTGAACTCTATTAATAGATTGGTTATTACGATTATAGCTGTCCGTTTCGATCTGAATATTCTGTTTAATTAAAGCAGCTACAGAGTTTTCCAAATAAACCTTACGTATATTATAAACTTTGAATTCGATAAAATATATTTCGAGAAGAAGTTCAACTATTAAAGTTTGTAAATCTCAACGTGTTAAACAGATTTAAAAAGTTATTTTTATCATTCTATTATTAAAAATATAATCCTAACAATCGTTCTCATTATACCGTTCATTATAAAGTCTATTAAAAGTTCGAAACTGGTTTCAAAGTGATTTTAAATCAATTTTAAAACGGAAGAAACTTTTTCTAACGCACAAAATGCCTATCTTCCGTCGCGAAACTTTCAACGGATCGCGACTAAAACAGCCTTCCGAATAAGAACATAAAACGAAAAATCGCAAACAATCGCACGCTTTATATCCTCGAGAAAAACGATGAAAATCGCTCGTTAAAGCAGTTTTCCGCGCTGCGTCCCCCCTGTTTAGAAAAAAAGTCGTGCGAGTCACGCGAGTGACATAACAGCCCGGCGTCGACGTATATTATTGGATATTACTGGGAGTCTCGGAGCTGCGTGCAATTTGAAAATCGACGGCGGCGTAGGAAAGTTCGGTCGAGCCTTGTTTTTTTTTTCTTCTCGCGTCGCCTGATTGCGAAAATAATTACGAAGGAAACGGAAATGGATGATAATTTGTGAACAGGTTTTCTGGAGACAATTTATCTTCGATTACATTTATTTTGCGCTGCGGTCGAGTCTTTGAACTTTGTTGACTTTGTTCTTTGGACTTTCTGCTTTGAACAGAATTCAGTGTTTGGGAGGTCGGAGTAAAGTTTTGCGAGGCGGAAATAATCGTAAAAACTGATCTTTATTCGAAACTGATAATTAATAAGTTTAGTTTGGACATCATTCTCGAGCTGAGAAAAAAAAACTTACGCTTCAGTGCTTTAATTTAAATCAAGATTCTCAAAAAAACTTTACTCTATACCATTAAACTTTCTATTGATTAAAAAATTATACGTTGTGTAAGACTAAGCCTGTTGCATTAATAGCTTTGACACTATAAGTGATACTTAAGTCGCAGTAAAGCATTTATAAAAAGCTATAGTTTTTACCTCCAAAAAACGTTCGAATGGTTATTGCATTTTGTCTTGGTATCTGTCAAGTGTAATGATATTATATAAAAGAGTTTGCAGCTGCAGCAGTATTCTTTGAATCGAATTTGTATTAGGAAAATACAGTACTGACTGCAGACCCGTTTAATGTGGTTTGAAAATTGCAACTTGCTAGAAATTTTCGTTTTCCCCGTTATCAAATGATGTAATGGGTGTACGTACAATATATAAATTAGATAATCTATATAATCAAATTATATTTTGTTTTATGGTGCGATATTAAACGATCGAGTTTCTTCAAAGACTTACGTAAGTTTGCCTTACGTTCGTTATTAAACGCCGATTTCGAGCAATGAGGGAAGTGAGCTTTCGCAGCAAAAATGAGAATGAATCTAATCGAAGAAAAACGTGTTTGCCGTAAATTCTCGAAAAATTATAAGGATTAGAGTCACTTCTTGTGCTAATTGTGCAAGTAATAAACTCTGCTTTTTACTCGATCTGCAATGTCCAGCAGACCGAAAGAAAGATTTTCCTCAATAATAAATTCTACTAGTTTAATATTGATCGACCTGCGAAAAGTAACTCACCAATACTGGCGGAAGAACATTTTTAAATTAACGTAATCGAGACCTTTTATTTAAGGTAACTTTCCTTTCGTTCGTAAACATTCCCAGTCACTGGAACGCTTATCTTGCACGTGAAAAAGAGTTCCTTTAAAAGATCAAGCGAAGGATGAGAAAAACATCGACTGTTTTGCATTACACAATAATTACCGAGTGAAATGTTGCACGGAAATACTTTATTGCATTTGAATTTTTCGCCGGTATGTACAGCTTTGCAAACTGGTCCAAAGGTGATCAATCACTTTTTCGATTTTACATCAACTTTCAGACTGAAAGTTTTATTACATAGATTTTATCCTCAAACGACGTAAATAAATGTAATACGTAAATGACGAGCGCAATATTAGCAAGACTCTTTTGCTTTTTAGCAAATCTCTTTAGCAAATGTCAACCTCAAGGTTTTAAAAAGGCTGATGACTCATAAACGAGTTTACTGAAAACTCGTTCCTTTTAAGAATCATCTTTCGAGAGCAAACAAGCTCAGATGTCATTTAAACGCAGAACAGGACGGTATATTCAATTTAATTGCAAGAGAAAATTATGATAATACCATAAATTAAACTATACGAACCGCTTCGTCTAAACAAGTTTTTTTTTCATCCGCGAGAATAAAATATTCCGTTTATCTCTCACCTCTCGAAACTTAAGTCACAAAGAAAAGCCAATCCTAACGACCTCGTATACCCGTTAATGCGCATCTTACGTCGAAGCCAGCAAGCCTTATACACTCCCCCCCGTAAAAATCCGGCTACGATAAAGGCGAATTATCGCGCGCGGCAATTTCTCCCGCAGCCGCGGCGGCAAAAAGCTTAGCCGATTAACCGAACGGTCGAACTCTGCTACACGATCCTGGACATTAAATAATCCCCGCTTTACGTAACGTTACGTTAACCCCGGCGGCTGCGGCGGCGGCGGCGGCGGCAACGGCGCCGCTCGTCGAACGTGTGGGGCGTTAAGTAACGCGCGAACTCTCCTCCGAAAAAAAGGGGCACCGCGGAAAGGCGCGCGCATCTCCCCGACGATTCGACTTGTCCCCGCGCCGACGGCGAGACTCTCGCTCTCTCCCCTTCGCGGAAGTCTGCGCGAGGAAATCGGCAACGATGCATTGCGCAAACAGAAACGAGACCTGAGCTAAGGAGACTGGCTTCACGGAGAGGATAAGGAGAGTGGCGAATGGTTGGAAAGGTGAATGTATGTGCGCGTGTGTGTCGGTGGGTTTGCTCGGGTCGCGCTTCCGAGTCGGGAGATGTATTGCTTCGAGAGGTGAAAGAGGCTTGGGATTATTGAGAGGCCAGGAGATGTTATTAGACGGGCTGTAAAGTTTTAGTGGGGGCTTTGAGAGTGGCTGCGTTGTTCGTTGATATGGAGTCGTTGGTAAAAATGTTGATGGTAAAAATGAGACGGTGCATAATTCATTAGTAGTCGATGAGTTAGTGACAAGTTTGCAAGGTTTGAAATATTGCGTATATAGTGAAAGATTTGATTGATATATGGGAAACAATGTTTTACACTTGAGCCTTATGTAGGTGGTAAATCTCTTTAGAGCGATTCTTAGGCTTCTGTTTAAATTTATTTTGATTTTTATCGTTGGTGAAAGTGGTGCAAGTAGCCACTTTGGTTCAACAAAATTGGCAGCTTTAGGTTAAACACTTCATTTGAAATGTCTGAATTTTCATTTTAATGTATTGATGAAGCAATGATTCAAGTCAATCGTCACTTTTACTGTTAAAAGTATTGAAAAATATTAAATGTCATATTTATTAAGATTGTCAGTGTAATATCGAGAGTTCAATTTGTAGTTAATTAAACATTCAAAATATCGCTCTCAAAGGGAAGTTATTACATTAAAAAGCATCAAAAACATTGGCTTTTAAAAATAATAAATGACGTGTCTTTATAAGAAAGTATGACGAAATGCCTTTTTGCCAAAAAGAAATCATATCGGAAGATTACGCAATTGGACCCACATCACAAATTCATGATGCATTCATTACGATTTGCCAGCTCAGAATACATTTACATTTTAGCACACTGTGACTTTAATCTGCGAACAGCTCAATCCCAAGTTTCGGAGCTTATTGTCAACCTTCTCTCATTTTTTTCTTAACTTGGCCATATTTATTAAGAGCCGTAAAATCTCTTATCTTTTCAAAAGATGCAGTTGTAAAATTTCCCACAGACTAAAAAGCTCTTTAAAGCACAAAGGAATCACTTTTTATTGCGACGTTCACGCTGATGGCGCATGTTTATAGGCTTCAGGAACACGTAGTTTGAGATTTCACTCAGCCTCGCGCATTTGCGAGTAGCAGATGCGAGATGCTTTAATGGCTCAGGGCTGTACCAACTAGCTTGTTTAAGGTGTAACAAGTCTTATAGCTTCATTAGTTAATGCAATAAATATATAAAGAAAATTTCTTCGGGTGCAATGGAAAATAATTTATTTTGAGTGGGTGTGCTATTAGTTAGAGTTTTTAATTTTAATTATTCCTTTTATAATTATCATTCTACTTACCGATACGTATTATAGTTTAGCCTTTCTGAAAGACAAATAAATTTTACAAAAGAACAATAAATCAATAAAACAGTTACTTTAGCTTCACACATTGCGGAAAGTGAAAGGACGAAGATTTAAAAAAAAAAAATCTAAAATACCGCAGGTAATATAAATTGAAATCGCACTTGGCTGTAATAAATCTCAATTAAAGAGACAATTGAAAGTGTTAGGTTTCAACAAGAGGAGAGTAGAGAAACAAAAAAAGAGCCAAGAAATGCAATTTGATACACAGCGGCTGACCTTGATTTATGATTGAGACGAGAATCTCAAACGTGTGAAAATTGAGAAAAATGAAAGTGAAAATCTTAACTAACTGCGTTACCGTTGTTACGGAATCTCAATTTGTTATCTGAAAATGGTCATTTTTAAGAAAAGAAGGAAACAGAAACCTATTCTTCTAATTACAGTTATAATTGCACTAAAAACTTTCTCTAAAATACCTATTCTTTTATTTCATTTTAAATCAAGCAAAAAGACAATCAATAAATTTTCATACACAATGTTTCCAATTTTGCAATCTTCAAACAGAGGAAATAATTAAAACAGCTGCATTGTTTTATTAATTTTTAATTAAAAAACTTTTTAAAAAGTATTAATACGTTTAAAAAATGTCGAAATGAAGACTTACCGGGAAAGAAACAGCAATTTTTCCAACAGTCAACGAATTACAGTGAAAATTCGGCAGTCTCAAACAAAACCACTTACAAATTCCTCCCCGTCACGTAATTCTCGCAAAAGAGCACCCAAAGGAAACGCTCCTTTTCCAGTCATTTAATGCAAATAATGAAAATGTGCGGCTGGTTAAAGATGATTCGTGTCTCGATTTAGGCTATACATGTAACAGGAAAAGCAGGAGGAAGGAAAGTGAATCTCGCGTGAACTCTTTGAGCGCAGCGTTGCGCAACACCCGAATGCATAAACATTTTTGGCACTCGGCGGAAAAGCAGTAGCGCATTTATTCCTGTAAAGCTGCGAGATGAGCCTTTGGAGATTTGTAATGCCCGGTTATCAGCGTCTTAAACACAGACTCTGGAACGAAGATCTGAGATGGGAAAGGTTTCGCCGTGTTATAAAACAGGAAGGAACGATTGCTATTGCTTGCCGTGTATACCGCAACAATTAAATAAATCTGCATCTAATTGCCGATTGTTCGTTGACAAAAGTACGTTGACCCTTCTTTTTGCATCGCAGGAAGGGAATTTGCAAAACAATTACCGGAGTCGAGCGGTGTTGCATGAGCTGCACTGTTTTTGACATCCACTCAACGCGGTGCAAGATGCTAATGATTGCTAATGATTATTGGTCACCTTTTTGAAACGCTCGCTAATATAATTGAATGTTCAAGCAATTGTTCTGGTAATTTGAACACGGCAAAAGATAATTAAGGAGACGAAAAACTTAAAATCTCACTTTGCGACCTGAAAACCATCTAAAATAATACGACGATTTCCTCGAGAATTTCCAATCCAATGCACGAGCCACGTCGAAACCTTACTAAAGAAAGTGCACCGAACCTATTTAAAGGTCATCGAGAGCGCGAAAAAAGAAAGAAAGACGCGCCTACCAACCGATTTCCACAACTCGCGCTCCCGTCGCACGCATTGACCCAGTGGCACGAAACGGGGAGAATTCGCTAAAAGCAAAGGACAGGCTTCAATGGCATCATTCATCCTCGCTGCTTACCCGGCCATCGAGCTGTGTCTGTTTTTCGAAACCCGCAGCAGCAGCAGCAGCGGCGGCAGCAGCCCGCCACTTCACGGCCGCTGGGAATCAGCGAAAGGGAAAGAGAATTTCTTAATCCGTCCCTGCCGATGCGGTAACCTGCAGTCGCTCTCCCGCGCGCGCGCACACACACACACACACACATTCGCGGGAAACCGAAAACAAAAAAAAAAGGAACAGCCAGCTCGCAGCCGGCCCCCGGAGAGGTGATTGTACTGGCCGAGTGCGCGCACACAACTTTCTCAGCCGCCGCGGGATTACAAACGCGGAAGAACGTGGCCGCGCGCAGCCGGCGAGCTCAGCGCGACTCTCAGTGTTTCTGCACGCGCCAAACCGACAGCATCTCTCTCTCTATCTCGGGCCTCGGGGAAGTTTTACCTGGGCTTGGTCGTCCGCTCGGTGAGCCGACTGCGCCGTCGAAGAAGGATATATATAACCGGACGCCGCACGGAGCTGAGAGGTGAGTGGCGGCGGCTGCCTCGCGGCTCGGGATTATTTGGCCGCTTTTTTTTAATATCGAGGAGGAGGCCTTTGTTTCGCGTTACCTGGAACTCGAGCGAAGTACCGAGCGACGTTTTCGCGATTCACTTTTAGCAGGAAATTTTGGACGATTGCGGAGAGACAGAGGCCTTTGTCGATGTTTGATATGAAGGAGATGACGAAGCGGTTATCTTTATTTAATTGCGACTGATTTCTTTTTTTTTTTTTTTTTAAGAACAACTTTGAAAGCAGACGTTTCCCTAGTAGAAATGACACCATTTTTCATGCTTTGACGTTAAATTTTAGCATTTATTGGCTCATTAAGGGGCATTTTTTGGCCATTTATATAGCACTTTTTTAAAAAATGGCCAATTCTTGCTCTAAAAATGTTTTCAATTTCTACCAGGGAATTGT
>UCOM01003343.1:0-18524 GCA_900474385.1 Ormyrus pomaceus | reverse complement strand
TGTAAATA
Organism: Ormyrus pomaceus; assembly: GCA_900474385.1. Taxonomy (NCBI): domain Eukaryota; kingdom Metazoa; phylum Arthropoda; class Insecta; order Hymenoptera; family Ormyridae; genus Ormyrus; species Ormyrus pomaceus. The sequence continues at coordinate 18,516 of UCOM01003343.1, read as the reverse complement.
TAAAATAATAATAAAAACAAGATAATAATGGAACAATAAATTAGTTAGGAGGAAGCTAACTGCCAATGACTTGGCAGCGGTTTTTCATTTTAAAAGATGGAACCAAGATCTATTACAAAGTACATGTCTAAAGAAGGAAATCAAATACAACTTATATAAAAGGATACAGTGAAAAAAGTAGATGTTTTAAAAATTGTTTTTTCCATATCTACAGTGTAACACGTATTTTTATTTCGTACCTTTAGATTATTTAGATTAATCAAAAGTCTTCACTTTATTTAAGGTTTTTGCAGAAGGATGAAACGGACAAGTTTTAAATTGCTGGCTTTCAAACGTATATAGTAATTGCTTTTTCGATTAAAAAAAACGCGTTCGTTTTATATTATATGTATCAATTGGTCGTTCTCGATAGAATCACAAATCTATAGGAATTTGAGAATCGTGTCTCTTTAAAATCTAAAGCTGGAAATTCAATAAAAAAAAATAAATGAATAAATAAACGCTAGAATACAAAATATTCACAGCCGTTCAAAAATAAAAAAAGCTGAGCTTTTAATATTTCTGTTGCGTTTTAATATTCCTATAACTTATTTATGATTTTATAAAATAAATCTTTGTTTGACTTATATATGTACGTATACATTTTTTGGCCTTTAAATACATTCTTTCAATAGTAAAAGTACCTTAAAATTCTTCTTCATTAATTAAAAAATGAATCCAGAAATGACATCGAATAAATTTGAATTTCAAAAAAGTAAATATCCCCCAATGACAAGTACTTTAATCCACAAAATTTAATTCACAAAACGATATAAAATAAATGTCAATAACGTTAACAAAAGCGTTTATATTTCTATCCAGCATATTTACCCCGAAAACGCGCTCCACTTTATAGCAAAAGATTTTCTCCCGGCGAAGCATATATATATAGGACGCCGAGCGTTCCGCGCGTCGGTATATAAGAACAAAGCTTTTTCGAATCCCCCGAAAAAGAGGGTACAGTCTAGGCAAACGGAGCGTAGCGCAAATATCTAGTTTCCGACGTCGCGCCGCTCTCGGCGGGCTCCGGCCAGTTTTTCGGGTTATTATTTTCGATATTTCAGCGGCGCCTCGTCGCAAAGGGAAGATTCGGTGGCGCGCGCGAGCGGCTCTCTGTACACCTCCCCCCCGCGACTCCCGCCGCTCGCGTTTCCACGCTGACAGTCGATACGCTCCGCGAGGTCCCCCGTGTATCTGCGTATGGCAAACTGCCATCCGGAGCGGCATTTTAGTACGTAGGACTGCTGGTATTTAAATACTTTTTTTGTTTTCGAGAGAGGGATGAAATTTAGGCGCGCGCGCGGCCTATTTTTGAGTGGGTGTCGAAACGTGGCGCCCTTTTTTTTTTTAACTGTCGACAGTTGAAGCGAACAGTAACGGAATGGTTAGGGATTGATGTATGGCATTTGACGCCTGCATATACGGCCCGGAATAATTTGACGATGGATCATTCGCCGAACGAACGCGGCATCGGATAGCGCATTTTGTGCTTTAGGATGTGCTTACTTTATGTTTTTGGAACATAATATGTACACTTTTGTTCGAAAAGTTTGTTGAAACCCGTTTTTTCCCCACAGTGAAATTATGGGAAATGCACTTTTATGAGAATGCAAGCAATGTGTTTAGGTATTAAAACAAATTATATTAATAAGCTACGTTAAAACTTAGTCCAGAAATACATAAATAAGGAAAGCCAGAGAAATTTTTCACATTTTTAAAAATGCTCCTTATTTGCTTTGCAAAGTAAATGAAAAACGGAATTTTTTTCTTAAAAGGTGCATAATTAAAACGCACATATTTTTGTGCATTCAAAAACAATTTACGAGTTTATTTCAAGGATGACATCACTGCGTCTTGTTACGTTTCGTCAGACTCAAAAATGTTTTATTAATTTAGAATAATGCAATGTGTATTAAAATACAAATTTAATATTAAATTTTTAAATTAATCCAATCAGAATAAACACGGATAAATTTATTGAATTTAACTATGTGTGCAAAATCATTATTAATAATTAAATGAACTGAATTAGAGAAATTGTCAGATTTCGACGTATTTACTGTGACGAATAAATACGGACATTATAAATATGTGCATACAAATCATTCTCCATCAGAATTAAAGCGAGTTCATTAAATACAGGTAATAATAACACGCAATTTCCCGGCCGAATTTTTCCACCGATTATCGCAGCATCAATACTCGACAAAGAGAACCGAATCAAGATCCCTCGACATCTTCGACGCTTTTCGCCTCGATAAGCCTCTCGTTTGTATATCCAGCTGGCGCGGCGTGCACGAAAACTAATAATTACGAAATCCGCAAAATGCGGGAGCTCTCTCGGCCAGATAACGACTCCGACTTCCCGCATAATATAAATATCGACCAAGTCCGAGGTTATCCGCAGTCTCGCCGTTTTTTTGTCGAGCGCGATGCTCGGCTTCTTTATTACCCTCGCGCTCGCGAGCAACGCGGCGGCGGCGGCGGCGACGTCCGTCGTTTTCGCCGAGAGCGAGTACAAGCTGGAGCTCGTGCAAACGGTAATTCGGGGGTGGAGGCCCGATCGGGGATCCGGGTTTTGTACTAAACAGGTGGATTTATTGGTTTAAAGCTCTTTAGGCACGGCGATCGGATCGTAGATCTGGAGGGCGAGGTTTACCCTAATGATGTCTACAATGCGACGGATTATTGGCCTTACGGATATGGTCAGTTAACGAACGTAAGGATTTTCATCGTAAATATCGCTTTCTCAATGGGACAGCTAATCCGAATGGCTGGGGAAAAATAATATATTGGGATTTAAATTTGATCTATATTTTGTTGCCGTTTTGTTGTCTAATACTTTTATTTATTCAATACGCCTTTATTATATTATCTCTAGTTATTTCATAGGTAATTGTAAACCACAGTTTCTTTTAACAGTAAATTGTTCAATCGTTTAATATTAAAATTATTTAGCGGTGTACGTTCTGCATGAAAAGTTTCTGCAATATATTTTTCTATTCCTTCTCATTGTGCAATTGTAATATTATTACCATTTTAAACAACTGCCTCCCCTGCAGTAAGCGGAGAATATCCAAATATCTCTAATTACGTAACTCGCCTTCTCATTACCAAAACTTGGTTCGAAACCATTCAGAAGGGAAAGCAGCGCGAGTACAGGCTCGGGCAAATGCTGAGGGCGAGATACGGAGAATTCCTTGGCGAGACATACGAGCCCGGCGAGGTTTACGCTTACAGCACGGATCAAGACCGCACGAAAATGTCGCTGCAGTTGGTCCTCGCGGCTCTGTACCCGCCGTCACCCGATCTCGTTTGGAGCGAAAATATCAACTGGATGCCGATGCCAGTTTATTACAATCCGAGGAAGTACGATTTTCTTTCCGTGTCCGAGCAGTGCGCCAAGTGAGTATTAGTGATTCAATTGGATTTGATTTTGGAAATTTCGTGCCATTGTAATTTTTTTATATTTTTGGGTATAATCCCTTTAGTTTTATCCTTTTAGTCGTAAATTTTTGTCTGATTCTGCAGCGGAGAGGAGTTGTTTGAAAAATTGATTGAAAAGTTAACAATTATTTAATTCTGGTAAAAACCGTAAAGGTAAAAAAGCCTGAAAAATGCTATTGATTATAAAAATCTTTTATTTATAACTACACTCTTATTTAAATGTTTGAATTTTCAACTTTCCCAATATATCAATATTGAATCACAGCAATTGTTTAAACTACTAGTGCACAAAGTGCTCGAAGCTATTTAACATTCTAGATGCATTTGTACGCTGCTATTTGGATGTCACACAAATGTTTCACATAGTATGCCAGATTACAAAGGAATCTATTAAACGATAGGAGTAAAATCTAAAAAATAACATAATCTCATTAGTAAATAAATTCTAGATATGCTTTTACTTTTTTAATTTTGCAAAACATGTCGAAAAAACTAAATTTTACTTTTGAATATTCAGAAAAACAGTTCTGGTAGTTTTTTTTTTCACTCGAAATGGAAACAGCGTTTAAAATTCGACTTTTAATTCCATTTGAATGAAAATGAAAATTTTGCGTATTATGATCATTGTCAAGACCGTTTGTGGTTATTATCTGGACAAATTTAAATACATTTCAATTATTTCATTTTTTAGTTTATTTGCGAATTTACTACATATTTTTAAATATATTATTTAATTAATTAAAGAATTGGGTTAATAAATTAAATATTGAACAGGCATTCTCTTTATTGAAAATATTTTTGTTTCAGAACATACGGAACATTAATGTAATTATTTACTTATTCAATAACGATATTGACGTTGATTTTTTATTTATTTGCGTATTCCTTAATGTAAACGTTTATTTGGTTACGTAGTGAACCGATATTGTATTTATAAATCAAATATCTATAAAAACTTATTATGAATTCTTTAATTTTATTTGCTCAAATTTTTTTTTTATTCAAATTTAATTTAATAAGGACAACTTAACATGATAACTTGAAAAAAAAACATACTCTACAAAATTGTTTCATTCAGGGCCTAACATCGAATTCAAACACTCTCCTTGCAAGATAAGTATTTCTTATAATACATCTTGCGTAATAAGTTGTAATAAAAGTGAAAATGTCAAATAATAATCTACGTTTTACTAACAGACTTACGAGGAGAAGAGTTGCGATACTAAAGCAAAAATGAACGAGGGACCATTTTTCAATATGAATTCAATCAGACTCTTACAGTATTTTTACGTTACGTTGGTATTCTCAGGTTCGAGGAGCTGTTCAACGAAGCAGTGGCATCTCCTAAAATACAAAAGAAGCTGCAAAAGCAAAGAAAGTTCATCGAGTACTTGTCAATCGCTACCGGTCTACCCAATCAACCCTCGATCGCGGTCAATCTATACCACACAATTCGCTCTCAAGTAAATAAAAAGGAGGAAACTCCAGAAAGGGGCTTTGAATTCAATGGTATAAACGTTCTTCAGTGATTCTCAGAACGGCTTTTAAGGAATCTGACGTTTAATTGAGTACGTCGGATTGACATTTAAGTTACACAATCTGAATTTGCAGACATGTAACAGAAAATAAAAAATTCAATAGCAATCAAGATTATTATGTGCGTTAAAATCTACGTATATCTAAATATTCTCAAATGTCCGATTTTGAAGGATAAACTGAAGAGTTGCCATTAGATCCAACCCCCAGCCACCTCATATACCTACCCGGCAACCTACTAAGATCCACTAGATGAGTTTAGGTCTACCGATGCCAAAGTGGTGCAGCCAGTCAGTATTCGACAAGCTCGAAGACTTCGTATCGCTGAGGTTCAGCCTGCACGCCTACAGTCCAGCCTTGAAGAGACTCTCCGCGGGACCCACCATACGCAGGTTCCTGCGCAACATCGCCGAGAGCGAGTGGAGAAACGCCAGCAGGAAGATCTACCTGTACAGCGGACACGACAACAACCTGTCGCCCTTCCTGAGGGCGCACGACCTCGACGGCCCGAAAATCGTCGATTACGGAAGCGCCGCCGTCCTCGAGAAGCTGAGAGGCGAGGACGGACGGGTCTACGTTCGGGTAAGTTATATCGATTGCGAGCACTGTTTAGCAGCAGCTCCGGTATATAACAATCGACTTTTCTTGCAGTTGCTGTTTTGGACGGGCGTCGGCGAGAGGCTCGTCACGATGAGGCTGCAGGGCTGCGGCGAAGTTTGCCCTCTGCAGGATTACCTCGGGATTGTGAGAGCCGCCCTGCCTCCCGGCGAGGGCACCTCGTGTCTTTATAAGGGCGCTAAGCAGATGGTTAAGGATCTGATCAGCGGGAGGTACAGCAATGATCCGGTGAACAAGAGGCTGCTGGTCTACGTTGAAGATGAGTCGTTGTAAATGTATTTTGTTAGGTTGAATAAATTTTTATTTGTTATACTCTTTGCATTAGTGATCAGTTTAAAAATCGTAATAATGAATTAATATAATTGTAGAAGCATTTAGGACGCTAAACAATAATAGTTACTTTTTTTTTGACATTGTAATAATAGTTGACATTAAAGACGCAGTATTCTAGTATGTGCTTTCTTAAAGCCACTTACTTACGTTGAACATATATAGTTTACTGCCAGATTACAGCTTTATGTAAATGGACTTGGCAAATGGTAACTTTAACTGCTTAACATTTCACATTACGTTCTCTCAGTTACTTGAAGGTATAATATGCAATAAAACATTTCATTAACTTTTAGCATTCATTAAGAATTACGATTTTAAAATTCTGCTTAAATAATTAAGGAAATTGGATTCCTTCTTTAACGGTAAGATAAAAATCTTTGAATTAAAAACCTATAATATAATAGCTAACTTGAAACAAAGAATTAGCAATTAACCGTTACTTAACTCAAATAAAAGAGCAACGAGATTTTGCAGCTTAAAGTCAATCAAGAACCCATTAGCAGGAGCTTAAAAAATCCCTTTACCCGCTTTTACCAGTATCCAACCCGAATTCCATCAAAAAAACTTTTGCGTCGTTAACGCATGCAAGGCACTAGTGTTTTTTTTTCAATAACCCGTCCCCTATAATGCAGCCGAAAAAGTTGCTCGAAAAGTCCACGGGGGACTTGCGACCGCGACCGTGGCAGCGCAGTGCATATATCCGGCCAATTTAAGCGCAAACATCGGAAAATCCGCGCGGGGAGGTCCATCTGTCGGTGGATGCATTTCGCCGCGGAAATCTAGTTTGGCGCGGAGCTGAGCCCTTTTAACGAGGTCCGGCCCGGAAAAAGCGCAATGAATTTTTCCCGCGGATAAAAAAAAAAGGGACGCGCCGCCGCTCAAAGGCTCTTTCCGGCCGACTGCGAATATAACACGCGAATTTCGAATACATTCGAGGCGACGCCTCGCGATGTTGCTGCTGCTTCCTCCTCCGCTGAAATGGATAGCGAAACCTATTCGGGCGCTCGATGACTGTATTAAAAGGCGCATTGGGAAGCTCGTTGCGGTTGTTATTTGGGTCGGCGGGCGGCTATTTGAATTTTATTTGTAACTTTTTAGGTAAGAGTGGTTTTATTCAATCTAGCGAATGTAGTTTTCAAATCGGTTCGATAAATTTAATTTCGAAACTTATTTTTTAAGATAATATAGTTTTAAATAAATAATCAGAAAAAGACATTCAGAAATAAAAGATTCAGAAAAAGTTTAGACATTGTAGGTCAAATTTTGTTTTCAATTTCCAATGAATGGTTTATAATGCTTTAAATTGTGATAATATAGATGATAGTAATCGAAAAAACTCACTATAATTCATTATTTTTTTTATAATATTAATTTATTTTTACTAATTATAAAATAAGGTGCCAGTATTGAATATATCTTTTAATTAATTAAATTTTGATTATGTTTACGATTGTGTAAACATGGTTCTAAATTGCCTTGCAAAGGACTTTTGAATAGTTGAATTCATTCAGAACGTTGCGTTTTACGCGAACGTATTCATAAGAATCAATAACTCATTTGTAGAATCAAACGACTAATACGTAATGTAATTGCGATGATCTACATTTTATTATGTAATAAATTTTGGTTCTATTTTTGGGTAAAAAAGTATTTACAATCATTGACATAGGATATTTTTTGAACAAAAGAAGGCGTTTCATCGATTTCATCAATGACACAAAAAAGTTTCTAACTATTTTTTGCTCGGAGTCTGAAAACGTAACAATCCACACATTCAGAGGCCAGGAAAAGATTGTTAGAAAATTTGTTTTCAGCTATCCAGTCCAAAAGTTCACGCGTTAAGTATAGAAGGTATTTTGCAATTATTTAAAGGAAAATTGTGACCTCCATGAGTAAATAAACAGAAAACGGCATTGAGAAATGGTTGAATTTCAATTTGAATTGTTATGGTTGCATATTTTTCCATATATTTTGCCATCGAAACGTTTTGTATCGAATTTACTGAATCTCATGAATTCGCCAATGTACGAGAATATATTGATTTATTTTTCACAATTAATTTTTATTTTTGGCAAATAAGTAAATCATACATTGTACGATTGTATCTTTTCATCGAAAATTTATTGCAATCTCGAGTTGATGCTATATACTATACGTCTTTCACAGTTATTTGTAAAATGTTTATTACACATTGTGCTTTGAATTTTATTTGAATACAGATAATTATTTACCTTCATTTCTTTCTTTCTAAAAGAATCTAATAATTTTTGTTATTAAAATATGAATGATTAAAAATTCAGAAATGGAATATTTTATTTTTCAAAAGAATATTATCAATAATTAAATAAAAAAATTATTAAAAACTAATATCTGTATTAAAAATATTTCAATATTAGAAAACATTGATAAAAAATTCCTTTCTCGGCATATTTTATATGCAAATGCTGCAAATTCATCTCATGAAATTCACATAAACCAGAATAAGCTGCAATCTAATCATAGAGAATTTCCGCAATGTACTATCATCTATTATTTCCATTTGCTCACCTCAATTTACATTAATTTTTAGCTATATTTATAATTTACTTTTTGTCAAAATGTACACTTGAATAAATAAAAATTTTTAATTTAAATATAATTGACTATCGCGCAATCGTACATATTATTTTTTCTTTTTGCATTTTTCCCAAGTTTTGTTAAAAAGATGTTCAATAAATAATAGAATTAAACTAAGAAAAACATGATAGATCCTTGTAGATTTCAGAACTTAAATCCGAAATAAAAAGCATTATGATGATCCATTATCGAATTCAAATCGTCCGTTCGACATTACTCCATTAACCGTCCCCCTTTTTAAAAAAAAGTCTAATAAATCTCGCAAAGAAATTTAATAAAATGCTTCCCTGAAAAGCAGGCCGAGCAATAAAAGCCCCGCAGTCGAAACCGCAGCAGCGTATTTATGAATCGAGTTGCTATGACACCAAAAAAAAAAATTCTCATTACTTAATATATATGAAACAAGGCAAAAGGAGCTGATTCACGTTCGCCTAATGTGCTCCCCGCTCGACTTCGGATCAATAAAAGGAGCGATTTCGCTGGACACGCCAGGATGCAGATGTCGCGGATAGGTGTGTTTTTTCCTCTCCCTCTCTCCGTTTCCCGAGTCAGGTGTGCGGTGTCGGGTGTCTTCGACGACTGCGTGTACGCTTGACTACGCCATCCCCGCGAGGAATAAAGATGGTATTACAGACGGGCGTCGGGGTATAATCCCCCTTTCGCAGCGCGCTTTCGGGCATTAATTAATGGACTTTGCATTTCTCTCTCACCAATGGTTTATTTTGCTTTTATTCGACTCTTTTTTTTTGTCAACAACAAAAGATTGGAAGGTACATTTTAATTTGGGCTCCGATCGCTGATTTTTTACGATGTAAATAAAATCTATATATTCTAGGTTTCATAAAATATCTTAGGTTTAACTGTCCATCGACGCTGGTTTAATCATCGGGAATATTCTCGAGACCCTGAAAATAAAACGCAGTATTAGAAATAAAATTTTTTCTAGAAAAGATGCATTATTATTATCATATTTTAAAACGATTTGACTACTTTTTATTAAGCTAAATACGTTGCATAAAGTTAATTTAAGAAAATATTTGAGGAAATATTGCGCTCTTTGAATGTTTGATGACATAATTGAATAGTTTGATTGTATAAATTTAAGATTTATTTTTATGTCTTGGTGTAGATTTTTTTCTATCTTTTAAATCTTGTTATCTTAAACTAAATAAGAAAGAAAATATTAGATTGCCATTTGTTCAAAATATTTTTCTTGACAGAATTTTTAAATAGGATCACATTATCTAGAAATCCATAAGAATTATGCTATTTATAACGGTGTTTTGCAATACTTTTAATTTCATGACAGCTTTGTTCAACTATCCTGTTGAAAGTGTCTTATAAAAACCAATAAAATTGTATCTGTTTAAAGGGTTTTAATGTGTATTTGCACCCGGAATGATCCCATTTTATCAGTTTTTATAAGTTCTTTGTACTAGCATAGGTATTCGAACAACAAAATACAAATAAATCGTAAAAAATTTATAGAAGAATCATTAAAAAATCATTTTCAATATCAATTATATCTTGGCAACTAAATGACCCAAATATACATATTCACAAGATTTAAATCTGATAAAACCTTTTTTTTAATAGGTGTTATTAATAAAAATTTATTTTCTTTAGTTGCAAAACCATTTATGTTAATTTATAACAAAATTAACACATAATGTAGCAAATAAATGAAAAACACATTTTTTGGCATCTTAAGTTTATAAATTCAATGAGTTTTCTGAAAATTATGTTCAATATAAAATAGTATAAAAGATTTTAATATTTTATTGCAAGATATAATATCAATATTTTTAATTTTAATAATTACATTAAAGCAAAACATTGGTTTAGAATTTTAAAGTTAATATGAATCATATATTTATACATTTGTCTAAAAATAATTTTGCTCATTTTTAATTAAAGTCGTGTACTTGTATTCTGTTATTACATGCCTTAATGCAAAGATAGTTAATTGATATAAATAATAAATATTTCTTACCGCTACTTTAAGAGGATTTCCAACTACTCTTTCATCTCTAGTGAACATTACTCGATACCAAACTGTATCCATTTCTCTTGTATTTGGCTAGAAAATATAAATTTTGAAATTAAAGCTATTTTATGTTTTAACTTTTAAAAAATTCTCATTAAAGTTTTCTATTTTCAAAAAACATAATTGTAATCTATATATTCATCTAAACAAAATTTGTAGGAGAATATGTAGATTCACCAAACAAAAAATTATGACCTTTCTAACCTTTAAATATTACGTAAATTCGTGCTTACCCTTCCCAACAAAGCCTTTGTGATAAGAACACTGCCGAATTGGTACGAGCTCATGGCGGCAGTGATTATGGCCAAAGTTGGTAAACACTCGTACCACATTTTGCTAAAAAAGAAAAGGTAATCTCACAAGAGAAGAGCCCTTCGTAAATACCTTCCTTCTGCTATTTTCGAAGTAAACGGGATTGCAGATTATCGAAAAGCATATAAATATAGGCACCTAAACGATACCGACGCGATCCTCGCGGCCAAAATCCAAAGCTTTCTGAGGATACAATTAGGTTATGATGAAGTATTTTGTGTATATCTATATATATGAAACATAACTCTCAAAAAGCTTCGGGCTTTTGCCACATCGTTCAATTTACACGAGATTTTTGGCGCTACAGACTGGACCGGCTGGAGTATCCCATCAGTAAACCAGCAGACCGAGCAGTCGTAAGAATTTGAGCACATGCGTTAACTTACCGCGCGAATACTTCAAACATTATTTATTCAATGAAAATTATATTTTCATAAATATTTCAACATTACATATCTGTGTATAAGTCAGTTTATTCATAAAAATGAAGATATTTATTAAATATTATTATTGTTCTACTTAATTTTGATACAGTTTTTCAAAAACTTGTTTCTCTAAAGTGAAAGTTATTTTTGAACCTGATTTAAGTTTTTATCTGCTTCAATTTAGATAAGAAAATTCGGTGATTTTTTTAATAAAAGAAATTTTAATTGATTAATTTATTATCAGTGCTATTATATTGACAAAATATTACGATGAATTTATCAAGTGATTATATACAGGACAGATAACTTAGTTATACGAAGAAGTAAAAGTAAAATTTTTAAATGAAAATTTTGAAAATTCAAAACGAAAATAGAACTGTTATATATTAGTTCAAATTTTTACGAAGTCTTATTAGAAATATTTTTTTAGTAAAAAAAAAGGATTTTGAATATTAATAATTTTACTTATCGATAGGATATTTTTTTCCATGTAGATAATAGAATTTTCTACAATCTAACCTAAGCTCACTGATGCATATATTTTTTAAAAGTAACATAGCTATATTGGTATCAGCTGTAAGCAAATCAGCTGTTCTCTGCATGTATGATTTTGGTAAGCGGTGCCGCAAATATACGTAATTGCTTTCGGCATCAATACTTTTTTTTCTTTTTTTGTCAACGAAACAGATATCTGTTTTCACTTGATTTGCCAAAAGAGTAGCACATAAAAAAAGGAGTAAACAAAGCGTGAACTGCCTTTTACGAGCTTTCTGATTTCAGCTTATCACTAATCACAGTAAGAGAGAAAAAAAAAGGAAAAAAAATTAGCGGCGATCCGAAGGTCTTCAAAAAATACGAAGAAGGTATGAAGCTCTCCATTGCCACTGTGTCCGTCCACAATATCGTCAAGCTCTTAATGTGAAGCTTTTGCAATATTATTAAAAGAAAAAGTGTAAAATAATACTTATTTCAAAGTTTTACTGCATCTAATAAGTAGATAAAAATATATATTTACTGAAGAAATTTATAATTTGTTAAAAGAATTTTTTTAAATTGCAATATCTTGTTTTTCAATATTCCATAGGTGAGGTAATTGATATTAAAGGTGTAAGTAAAAAATATTTTTTATCGACATAAAATTTGTGATTTAAGAACTAAATAAATTTTTAATAGAAAAAAAAAGTTCATTAAAAGTAAATTTTAAACAATATTGTATTTTTAACCACATGTTAATATCTTAATCACGTTAAGAGATGTTATTTATTAAGTTTATGGAATTATATAAAATTTTTTACCTTTGATATTAATAAAATAATAAATAAAACTAATTAAGTAACATCATTGTTTTAAAATATGAAAAAAATGTTTATATAAGAGTTCTTTTATCAAATTATAAACTTCATTTATGTAAATGTATACTTTTTGTTTATCTAGAAAAGTGAATTACTGATCCCTACATTATAGCCATTAAATGCTGTCAACACTAGAAGGGGTTTATAAAAAATTATGGATACAATCTATTCTTTGATAATATTTATATTACACAAGTATTTGGAAATATTAAGTGATATTACTGATTTATAAAACTCATCTAGTCAAGCAACCATCGAAATGGTTAGTAGTAATTTTTGACTGTTGAGCACTGTGATGTTATGGATGGCTTAAAAGAAGAATTGCTATAAATGTTGCTTAAGTCAATTATTACAAAAAACAATTTTTTAATAATTTAAATAATAATTTTCTACTTGCAGGCAAATTTAAGGCAATTTCAGCCACCAAAAATGATTCTGCGACTATACTCTTTAATTGTATTGGCAGTAGATCTTGTTATGCTAGTATTCGGAATTTGGTTTGCATTTGTTTTAGCTTTCTTTCGATTTATTAAACCTCCACCATTAAAAAGTGTTCATGGAGAAGTAGCAATGGTAAATAATATTCAATTTTTAAGTTAATTTGTATTTTAGAACTATTAATAAAATTAGTAATTTATGATACAGGTGATTGGAGCAGGTCGAGGAGTTGGTAGAGAAATTGCAATACAGCTTACTCAACTTGGTGTCAGTGTTGCTTGCGTAGATATAAATGCTGAAAACTGTCAAGCTACTGTAAATAGAGCTTTGCAATTGTCTGGCTTGGCCAGACCTTACATATGTGATATAACAAATATAAGACAAGTAAATGACACAGTACAAGCTATTAAAATGGATCTTGGAGAAGTAACTATGATGCTACATTGCTGTGGAATCCCAAGCCCTCGTGCCTTAATACAAGATTCTACGGAAATCAGAAGTATGATGGATATTTCAATTCTTAGTAATTTTGGGGTAATTACAATATCAAAATTTTTTTTATCACTTAATAAATTAAAACTTTTGAATTTAAAAAGTTTTTAATAAAATTTTTAAGAATTTATGACATAGCATTTAATTTTTTCAGCTTTTGGACTCAATTCTTCCAGGGATGCAAAAAGTTGGGAAAGGCCATATTGTTGTTTTGTCATCTGTTGCTGGCTTGTCTGGAGGAACAAGTCGAAAAACTCGCATTCTACTTTCAACTGCTCAATTTGCAGTTCAAGGGTTTGCAGAATCATTGCATACAGAACTGAGACATTCAAACAAAAATATAAACATCACTCTAGTTCATATATATCCATTTATTGTAGGACCTGAAGCTAGTAAAGATATTCGATTTAGGTGCGTCATAAAAATGAAAAATATTTTTTCCTTAATAAACTAAAAATTATTGAAAAATATTTTTACAGAATACCGAGCTATTTCGGTACCATGCCTGCAAATATTGCTGCTAAAAAAATTTTAGATGGAGTTCGGCGCAACTATGCTGAATTTAGCATACCTGGATATCTTCTATATTTAGGGCACCTTTTAAGGTAATTTATTTATATAATTAACGTAAATTAAATTTAGAAAAACGACTTCCAATTTTTATACACAAAATACAGTCTACTATATTATTTTTTATTTTACTTACTCAATATAAAAATAACTTTAACAATCTCTTAAAAATTTTCAAATATCTAAAAATGATATAAAATATTGATGAATTTAAATTATTTTGCATTAAAATATATATTTAAAGTCATTTAAAATAGAATAATTTTCAATATTATTATTACTACTATTCTAATTATATATAATATTTATGAAACTATCATTTAATTTATTATTATTATTATTTACTGCTATATTATTTTCAGAATTATGCCAAAGAGAGCATCGTTAATGATACGAGATTTATTAGACACAGGCGTTGATTTCGCGTGAAATGTGGAATTGTTATTTTCATATGATGAAAACATAAATCGACAAATCTTTATTTTTGATACTTTATGTATTATATTTTGTAATAAATATATAATAAAATGTAATCTTACTTCAATAATATACAAAGTCTAGACTGTATTACTAAATTCCTAGATTTTTCTAAGCTACATACAAATTTTTTCTTATTTAATACAGTTACATATATTCATTATATATACATTTCAATTATTAAACTGTAGTATACACGCGATTTACATGATGTATATTATTATACTTGCCAGCAGGGCGCTCCCGCGCCCTTTGATTAGTCTTACCGTATACTTGCTGTAAAGTTGTCTTAAAGTAAAACAATTTTATTTTAATTGATTAATAATTTGCGTGTTGATTTACGAAAAAAGTAAACCAGGTGGTTCGGCCAGATTTACAAATGTAATATTATAATTATTTCAAAGCACGAAAATAAAAAAGATCGTTAAGGCCTTGGTAAAAAAAATGAATAAAAAACATTATTTAATCCAAACCAGGTGGCGCTGGTTCTAGGTTATCAAGATCTGCTGTGTCCTGCCTCTCGACTGGGAAATCTCCAGGTGGTGGCTGCAAATTATTTTTTTATTATTATAACTATTTACTACTGTAATCATTAATTAACTTACAATATCGAATTCATCGTGCATCAAGATTGGCGGTTTTCCTTTGATTACATCCATGATTGATTGAGGTATATGCGCTTTCTATAATTTAAAAATATACAAAAATTATATAAATATATGAAATGTAGCGTTTTTTACGATAACAAAAATTATAGCGTTTTTGCAATTTGTAATTCGTTAAACGCAAATACTTTACCTGATTTTCGGCAAAAGATTCTACATGCTCTACGAGAGGGTTTCGCATATTTGGTGCCATTTTTAATGCTTCAACAAGTTGTGCAGGAGGCAATTGTAATATGACTGTAAAACTTTGTGGTTGTGTCCTTTCACAACACTTGACAAAACCTTCCCAAACTTTTGGCTGCTTCCATACTTGCTTAAGTATTAAACGTTGCAGAATATTCATAACAAATCCACTTAAGCGTGGATATAGAGTTAAACTTTGTATCACAGTTCGCATTAACAATGTTGGCAATGGTGTCATGTCCATAAGCTGCTGCATCACGACTGCCACTGTTTCTTGAGTGAATATTTGTTTTTCAGCAAAGCACAACGATGTAGCTGCATGTAATGAATTTTGAATTAATTGTCATAAAATATCGCAACTATTATAATACTTACAAGACTTAAAAAACGTAATTCTTACCTTTTATAACTGTCTTAAGTTCAGCTTTATTCGAATCTATGTTATGCAGAGCAATCAAAAGTTCAGCCGGAGTGACTGGTGATGTATAAGGAACACTACCATGATTATTAGGAGTACCTAACAGTTTATTAAACACTTCTTTAACGACAACAGGATTCAGCTTAATGAGCTTTGGCAAAGCGGCAATTACTTCTTTCTTTGTCAAACCATTAAGAACAGGAATAAGAAACCGAATATCTGATACTCTTGATTGATACAATTCTCGCACTCTTGAAACTAATTCTGCACTAGGAGGAGCTAAAAAGAATATAATAGAATTAGTAAAAATATTATTTGCTAATAAAATTTTTGTTTTTTAAAATAAACTTCGAAGTAAATATTAATTGACTATTAAAATAAAAATAAAAACTCAAAAACGTATAAATTAAGAACACTTTACTTTTTTCTGTGAGAATGTGTATAATTCTCGTAATGAGAGTTTCTGCACCCTTGGGACAATTCTCAACGAGGCTGAGTAGTTGAGGACTGGCCATTCCAAGTTGTTTCACCGGTGTTTCGACCAGCCTAAGTACAATGCGTTTTACATCTGCACTCATTGATGTGTAAACCCGTGCGAGCTCGTGAATGAGACTCTGCTGTTCAGTAAGTAAGGCGAGATACAAACTCAAGCACGCTCGAGTTGTACATTCTGTCCAGTTCTCCTCGATTTGCGGCCTGCCGCGATCTTGACCGAATACGATCTCGGGTGGATTGGGCAAACGTAAGAAGCCAAGGTACAAGACCGCATACTCTTCGATGAGTTTGCTGAGTTCTGCGCGAGAATAGAGTTGAACAACAAGTTGAATTGCATTCTCGCGAATCTGAAAGTAAAGAATAATCAATTATTATTTGTATTCAACAATGTTGTACTACATTTTTAGGCGTAATTAACAATTACACTTAGAGACAAAGTAAATTGTTAAAAATAGTAAATTTAATAAGTCTATTGTGCAATAGTTTATTTATGTTTTTAATCTATTTTAAACTTTAACGAGTTTGCAGTTATTTAAATATTAAATATAAAAATGAAAATTAAATATCTTACCATATTATTTTCATGACCAGTATGACATAGCAAAACATTCAAAAATATGAGTGATTTAGTTGGCCTCATAATAACTAAATCTTTGAGTAGTTGCAACGTAGCCAATCCTCTCGATTCTTCAGACGATATCGTCTTCAACATTTCCACTACTTCTTCTGTAATCAAAGGGGCAGACAAGCAAAGCTTTGCCATAAGACTATCTCGATCCTTGCCGACTATGCCGTCAATTGCAGAGACTAAAGTGCACAGGAGGAAATTGTATGCCTGATGCGGAGCCTCTGTTGGCTTTGTGTGTAAAATCATTCGCCGTTGGAAACCTTGAAGCAACGCATATTCCTCGACTAACCAAGTTATACCGAGATCTAATCGTGTTCGAATATCATCTGTAATGTGACGTAGGATTGGATCTTTGACGAATGGATTAAATGTCGCTGCCATCATCGTGAGAATTTTCAATCTAAAGAAAAATAGATTATTAAATATTCAAAGGTTAATTTGAAAAGCTCTAAAAAGCTTACCTAACATCAGCAACGCCTCCGAGAATAACACTTTTTTCACATGCAAGAATTCTATTTACAGACATGAGTAACATTTTATCTCTGGTATCTTTGAGAAGAGGTTTTGTTACTTCTGAAAGCTTAAGAGATTTTAAACGACTCCTTGCTTTTGCTAAAGATTTTTCATGAGCCTCTAGGGATGCTTTAGCTTGTTGTTCTTTTTCTCTATCTTTCTCGCGTTTTCTTTCTCTCTTTACCTCTGCAACTGTAATAGTAGGATTCTTTATTAAATCTTCCATCACACTTTCGATTCTGTCTTCTTTTGAATCGCTTTTCGTTTTCTTAGCTTTTGCTTGCTTAATTTGTGCAGCTAATAATTTTCCTATTACTAAACGCTGTTTTGTAATGTCAGTGGTAGCAGTGGGTTGATATTCTCTTTGAAATATCGTTGTCATTGAATCTGGGACCCACGCCTAGAAAAATGTGAATTAGTTTAGTTTAAAAAATTTTATAAAAATTTATTTTTTTAAATTTTTCGGTATAAAATGCTTACCATGCTATCCATTACTAATTCTGTAGCTATTTCAACGCTAAGCCTTTCAGCTATAAAAGTTTCTGAAAGTTCAACTAAATCTGGCAGCTTTGGAGGTGGAACTGGTAGTGGAACAGGTTCAGGCTCTTCTAAGGGAATAACAGGAATTGTTGTTTCCAGCCTTATTTTCTTTGAAGCTGCAGCTATATTTTCTATTTGACGCTTCTTGGCTTTTCTAATATCTTCAGGTTTTGGAAAATATTTTAGAATTTCATTTTCTTTGCAACCTAGCTGTGTTAATTGTCTAGCAATGGGCTGAGCATATTCTATACTAGCCGGATGTTTCAAGAGACCGAAAAGCGTGAGTTTCAATTGTTTTTGAACGCTTGTTACTTGAGAATCCGACAACGTAGGTGGTAAATCACTTTGTAGCCTTTGCATAGCTTGAATCAC
>UCOM01003342.1:0-18564 GCA_900474385.1 Ormyrus pomaceus | reverse complement strand
TTCTTTTAATTTATTGAGACGGTACAAATGAACTACAAAACACAGACTTGGGAAACAGTTTCGATTGGCAAATTGTAAGTTCAAACTCGTAGGTTATGTTATTAACGAAAATTAAATAAAATAATTTATAAAGTCTGCTTCTGCTAGTCCAATCTAACCTTACTTTATACTACAGCCAATCACGTAAGTCTTTAATGCAACAATAACGTTAAATTTTAGCCAATCTGGTCTCATTTTTCACGAGAAACAGCCATCAATGACAATCGTTTTATTTATGCTTCAACTTTCCGTCATCACTTTTTTAAGAGAGGAGGATGCAACGTCGGCAAGGAAACTCTTGTTCAGAGTTAAAAAAAAAAAAGATCTAACCCGCTCCAACGAGCATCAGCGACGATCGCGTCGCTAATCTTGGAATCCGAGAAAGACAATAGAAATAAAAGTTTTAATTAAAGACTTAATTTATGCACTAAAACTCGAAACGATGACTAATGCCTTTCTTCACACTTTTACGTTTAATTTCATTCCATCGGAGCTTATTTTCATCCGCGTGCAACACCCAGAGGTAAGTGAAAAAAGTCTCGTCTCTCGCTTCTATCAAGGAAATTCGCTCGCTGGAAAACCTCCTCTCGCGCAAACGGGCAAGGAAGCAACGGCCAGAGCCCGAGAAAGGAATTAAACTCGGTAAAAATGAGTAAAAATGCGTCGAAATTGCCGGCATTACCCCGTCTAAAGACGCGTATATAAGTCCCGAGTGCCGCCGAATTAGACAGGCGTTCCGGGCAGTTTGTCCGCGCGGGTCGTATATGACTGCGCGGAATTAGAGCCCCCGGGAAAAGGGCTTAAACCCGCGACTGCCGCGCGGCGGGAATAAAACACAGGGAAGAGAAAGTCGTCCCGGACAATTTCCCCGACGATATATATATATATATACACGCGCCTTCGCCCAAATTGATCGCGTATTAAATTCTCGAGTAGCAAAGCCGAGACTCGCGACGACTCGAAAAGATGTAATATCCGCCTGCCGGGGAAACGAGCTTAACCCGATATACGGGGGCTTACAAAAAAGCCGTCGGCTGCGCTGAACGACGGATCATTAGCTTGACTTTGACGCAGTGTCGCTCTCGCTCGCCGACGCGCTCATTGAATTATCAGGCGGCGGGCGTGCGTCGCGATTAAATGCGGCAGCTTCCGCCGTGGTTGTGCTGCAGCGTGTGTATTGTGACGAGACTTGCAGCGGACCGAGCGCGATCGATCCCCCGAGACGCTAATCGGGTTTTCCTGTAATTACTGGCCGAAAAGCGCCGCAGCCGCCGGCGGACTGATACGTATAATTCGTCGGTGACTCGAATTAAAGGTGGATTTAATAATTCGCCGGGAAGGATAATCCGGGCTGCGCGGCGCATCGTACACATATTTGTTCTCTCGGTTAGGAGAGAGAGAGAGAGAGAGCCAGATATAATATAAAGTGCGAGGAGAGGAAGAGAAAAAAAAAAGATTGGCCGAGGGGTCTGCTCTCTCCCCATACGGTATCGCGTATCCTCGCCCGAGAGACATATGCCCCCGTCGGCACACTGCACTGCGGGGCCATGATTTTTAATGCCGACGCCTTCTAATTTGATTAGTCGCTTCCATCATCATCATCATCCGTTGCGTCGGGAGAGGAGAGAGAGAGAGAGAGCTGCTTAAAAATCGATATGCTCTCTCTCTCTCTCTCTCTGTCTCTCATCGCGATATAAACAAGTCGGGGGATTGGTCCGCGGGCGGGGCCACTGCGCCCCTTTCCCCCCCGATCGCGAATCAGCGCCGAGGGGTCCGACGACGCGACGACGATGTGCGGCCCGACTCGGGAGAGAACCTGCTTTTTTGCCGCTCGCCGCTCTCGTCGCTATCGAGAGAAGGAGAGATGGCAGCTCTTTGTATATACTCCTCTGGCGGGTGGCGCAAAGAGAATAAGCTGCGCAGAAAAGCGCCTCGCCGACGCAGACAATGCACCGTTTTCCTCTCTCTCGTTCTCTCCAAGCGGATTATACGCGGATGCTCTTTTGCTCGAGATTACGCGGCGCCGCGCGCGATTCTCTAATTTTTCGGAAAAACGCGCCGCCGATCGGGGGGGGATTCTCTCTCCATTGTCACTCCTTTGAGCCCCTTACCGGCCGAATTATCGCGACTCATTTCATCGGATCTCATCGCATCATCCCCCCATCGGCCTCCGGAAAAGTGCATCGCGGCGAAGAAAGGAGCCGTGCCTGCCTCCGTATATACTGCGAGCATCGGCGGTCATCGATAAAAGGAGCCTGAGAACGGCAAATACGATTGAGCATATCCCCCCGCGGCCATTGAGGAGCGCTCGGCCGATGTATCGAACCGTTTTTAAGCGGCGGCGCGAGAGCACAATGCCCAACGCTACCGGGCCCAAGACGAAGGCGAACCCTTTCGCGACGCGCGCGCTTCCTCCATTGTCCGGGGGCCTTATACACATACCTGTCGATCCCGATCGATTACCTCGCGTGGGCCCTCTGGCTTTTGTTTTGACACGCGCACAAGAGCCGGAGGCCCATTATGCGCGGGAGATACGCGCATACAGGGGCCCCGGCACGGTTTGTTGGCCAGGCTCAATGCGCGATGCGCTTCTTCATCATCCTCTTCTCCTCGGGAGAGATTATCCGCAGTCGGGAAATCCGGAAGTCCGGCCTCTGGCTACGCGGCCCCCATTGTCTCTTTACGGGCCCATTGTATATATATACGCTCTCCGGCCCCGATGTGTATAAAACGCTCGTCTACTCTCGCGCGAGTTTTCGCCGATCGAGGCGAGCGCTGTTTTTTCATCAGTTTTAATTTGACGCGTCTATATATACATCCGACGTCCCGTCGGGTGACTCGGCAGTCGGAAGAGCCGGCCCGCGCGACCCCCTTCGCGCTTTTTACAAATTCATCCATGGGAAAGGGAGAGAGGCAAACTTCTAATTGACGCGCGCGCGGCAGCAGCAACTTTCCCCGCGAGCGGCAATAATCGAGTTTGTTAAAAAAAAAGAGGAGAGAAGAAGCGCGGCGTTGATTGCGGGGCGCGCGGAAAGCCGCAGAACACGGAGAGAGCTGCCGCCTCGCGCGACAATGGGGTCTAATCTGGGACTGTCACAACTGCTGAGGAGATCAGGGGGAGAGACTTTGGGGGACTTTGGGACACTTTTGTGCCAAAGTCAAGACGGCGAGGGGCGTCGAGGGAGAATAAGAAGCTCTCCGAGGGTTACCAGGTGGCTCTCTCTGCTCTCGCACAATGCCCGACTATCGCGTAATTAAGAATCCCGCGCAGAGTTCATAAAATCCACTGAGCGACCGATAAAATATCGCTTTCGCCGCAATTTTACGCTCGTTTTCCGTGCGAGCGGCTCCAGGTGCCTCTCTCGGCTCCCGGTACTCGCCATTTATCACCGCACACTCGATGCACGTCTCTCCGACGGGGGCCTTGTGTCTTCCGCGGCCTGCAGCACCGCTCTCAATGGCCTATACGGGGACGAGGCTCCGTTTTATTATACGTATTAACGAGAAGTACAAGGCTAAATGTGCGCGCCCGCCTGTCATTTATATAATATCGGGGCGCGCTCCGCTCATCCGTCCACGAATTTACACGAAGAGAGAGAGGAAGAGAGCCCTGCAGCCGGGGCCATAACTAACTCGCCGTGTCGAAGCGTCGCGAATAAGGTTAGGTTCCGGGGGCGCGCTCTCCACTCGACGGCGAGAGTCCACTCGAGCCGCACAATAACCCGCCGCGCCTCTCCCTCCCTCTTGCAGCGGCGCGGCTCGTCGTGTCATTCGGCCGCTTTTTATTATATACGCGCCACCGGCCTCTAATATTGTCGCAGCTTTTACGCGCGATTCGATCCGCGTTAGGAGCGACGAGAGGCTGCGAGAGCTTCCAAGTGTCGGCTTTCCGACGCTCCGCCGGGCGACCCCCGGAAAAATCCGAACCGTCGCCCGGCTCTCCCCCTAATTGCCTTTTTACACCGTCATCGCTCTTAAAGGCTACCGGTCGTATATATGTACCTTTAACGTAAGGCGGCGGGCGCTAATTAGCTCTCGACTTTTATTATCGTCCCGCGCAGCTCCTTCGCGCAAAACGCTCGGGATTATTAGGCAAAACGCGCGCGTAATAAAAGGCGCCCCGGCGTCCGGTAAATTTCCCGTCGACTTTATATTGCGAGAGAGAGAGCCAAAAGCGCGCCGGGATTTATGCTCGGCTCTCTCTCTCTGGCCAAATTCCAAACTCGCGCGCGGATTACTCTCCGACAAAATGTTTGTTCCCCGACAAAAGTTTATGTATCTCTCTCGCGTCGCGCGTCGCGAAAATATACTGCGTACCGCTCGCGCCAAACGTTGAAAGGAGCGCACAATGGGGCCGGAGCGCTACCACCTTTTTAGTACATATTGAAAAGCGACGCGGCGTGTACAGGGTGAAAGAAACGAGCGAAAGATGATTCTGTCCGACAGCCGCGCGCCGCTTTATGATGGGACGCGATTTCGTCGGCACCCCAAAGGAGAGCCCGAGCACAATGTGGAATATCGAGGCCTCGCGCACACCGCGCGCATCCTCGACGAGGTGACGGTACAATAAAAATAATGGGCCGCAATCGCACGCCGTCGGCGCTACTATCATGTAAATCGGGGATCCGTAAGGAGCCTGCAGTCTCTCGAGTTCGTTCTGTGGGTATTACGTTGTGCGTCGACTATAAAACGGCTCGTATTATAATAATCGCGGCGGCAGGCACAACATGTCGCCGCGGTTGAGGACGTATATTTACTCGGGCCGTCCCTCGACGCCTCTAATGTCTTCCTCGAGTGCCTTTGGCGACAATTGAAAATTCATCCTTTTCTTTTATATTTATACATATACACCGTCGGGGTCCGAACCCGACGATGTTCCGGGCAATTTGTCGATTAAATCTCGGACGACGGGGAGGATGTAAAAATTTGTGCTCGGCCAGGCCGCGGCTCGCGGGAGTATCGATTGAAAACGAGAGGGAGCTTCCGGGGAATTCGCGCCGCCGACTGCGAGTGTATGATGACGCGCGGCGAAAGGACGAACGTATATATATATATATATATATATCGTATCGTCGCAGGAAGCGAAGAAATTCTCGCGCTCCTCCTTAATTGAAAGCGGTCGCACGTTCTTATACAATGATCGATGTAAAGTCCGCCGGCAGGTTCTCGAATTATACTCGGAAAAAAAAGCGGCAGTCGCTCTCGGCAATTGAGGTTTGAAATATAATATCGCTCGCTCGTCGCGCACGTCGAAAGCGTTATCGCCGCGTCGTCATCGTCAGGCGCAAGCGTCCGCATTGATAATTACGAAAATTGCGCTAATTACCCCGCAATACGGACTCGCAGTCGTATGTACGTTTTCGCCGAGTCGCGCGACGCCGCGTGCCCGCATTAAAAAAGCGGCCGCACGATCCCGAAAGCGGCTCTCGACGATATTGACTTTTCCGGCGGGCGATATACATCCTCGGAAAAGTACGAGCGACGTTGAAATAAAAGAGCCTCCGTCCGCTTTATCGGTGTCTGGGAATCGTAAAGGGCGCCGAAACCAAGCAGCGCCGCTGGTGTCTCTCGGTTTTTCAGGGTGCAATTAGAAAACTGACCGGCGGGCTTTGTAATTCCGCGGGGGTGATCGATAAAAGGCCTCGGCGATGACTATCAACGAGTACACAATTGTGAAAAGTAGGTGAATAGCTTCGCGTTTGGACGAAGACTCCTCGGATACACTCGTTGCTTATATACTTTGCCAAATTGAACAAGGACACGCGGCAGCTTCCGAATCGAGCGTCAGTAGATACACGATAAACAAGCCCGTAATATTAGCAGTCGCCAAAAAACCCATCGGAACAAAGTCGTCGCCGCCGCGGCGATATGGGATTGATCCAAGATTATTCCGCGGCGCGGTCGGCGGCGAAAAATCGATACGAGTTTAACGACTGGCAATAAATACGAGGCGCGTTTATACACACACACACACGACGAGGGCAGAGAAACGGCGCGGAGGTCAAAATCGTATCGAAGCCTCGTCGTACATCCGACAAAGGTGCGAAAACGTATATATATATATTAAGCCGGCGTCGACGGAATATAAGAGACGAGGTGTATGCGGCAGTGAGTTATGGCGGTCGAGAAAGATTACACGAGCTCATAGAAATTAGCCTCATAGATCGAGGGATTAACGCGGAAATGTGTCTCTCTCCCTGGGCCCCTGAGCAAATACACCAAGCGGACCGAACCCTCCCCGCGCCGCTCTAACTACCTGTTTGTATTTTTCGATAAGTATGCGTATATATACAATATATATATATATCGCCGCGCTTTTGTCTCTCGCCAGATTCTCCGCGGGCCATTATCTGGCCATACGAGGGAAATTATATATCCCGCCGGCTGTCGGATTATAGCCGCGCGTGCGCTCTCTCTCTCTCTTCTCTCTCTTTATCTTTTATAGTTTTCCCAAAAAGAGCAAAAATCTGAATAAGCTGCTTAGCGGAGCCGAGAGAGAAAGAGAGAGACAGCAGGACAGCTGGGGATATCGATCTCCGTGGATCGGCGGACGAGGAGACCCTTCCTCTCTCGCGGATTAATCTCGTAAATGCCGAAATTATCGAAGGGACGCAAACGGCTAACCGGCCCTTAAACCTCTCCCACCTATTCATCCGTCCAAATTTCCTGCAGATTCTCGTCTCTCTCTCTCTCTCTCTCTCTCTCCGCGTCCCTTTCCCGAGCGGTAAGTGGATACATCGCTAATTGCGTTAGGAGGCGAGAGGAATAATCCCCATCCGGAGAAACCAAAAATTTTTAGTCGGCCGCTTTGCGACTGCTGTGATTACGCGCGTAAAATACGGGCCTCCGGCACGCGAGAGGCGGTGAAAATTTATGAGACGACGCGAAGCGGGAGCCATAATAGGGTTATTTTCTTAGCTTTTTCTCTCTCGGCGCGCTGAAAATTTTCCGGCGCAACGCGCTTCCCGTGTCATCTTTATTTCTTCATAAGCCGCCTGGCAGCCACGCATTTTTCGCCGAAAAACCGCGCCGAAAAGGGATATACATACAGTTTTCCCTCTATACTGCTTCGCTGCCGAAACGCTCGACGCGAGAACGGCCTCAAATATTTACCGACCTCCCGATTATGTATCCGGATGTATATATAAACCTGTACATATCATTTGAATATTTTTGCACGATGTTTACCCCTCCGCTGTGTAAAGGTTCAAACGAGTCTTTCGCTTTTCTAGATCAGAATTTATATATACGCTGCGTCGTGCAGCTTTAACTCCCTTTTAACTGGGAGAAAATCACTTTTATTGAAATAACAGCGCCTTACAGGTTAATTGCAGTTTCAAATAATTGCATGTATTAAGAAAATCCAGGCCACGTCTATCACCGGTTAATCATCTAATCTTTGACATAATTTTCTTCCACCAACTTTTTTTTCTCAGGATTTATTATTATTATTGCGTAAAGACCACATTTGTTATCTTTATATTAATACGTTAATTGCCTTTTCACGTGAATTTCGTGTACTTTGCAAAATTAAATTTTTAAATTGCGCTTTAAATATTTAAAAATAGCCGCTGATCCTTTAAATGCCGCTATCCATCACTCGGAATAAAAGTGAGTGTATATATATATATATATATACGTGGAGCTCGGTTTTATAAATATAAATGAAAATATGTTTCCTCAAATTGCGTACAAAATCAATATCTTCCACTTATTACGCACATATATTAATCTCGTATTTGACTTCTTTCGGTAAGTTCGTCCAGCAGCGAGAGTTTACATCGAGTGTCGGTAAGTTACCGCTTGCCAAATACTTTCCGACAGCTGGTTATACGAAGGTCGGTAAAGTATCGTCAGCAAAACTTCTTTTTCATCAGTCGATAACGTTTTCACAGGATACATATATTTTATATCATTTTTCAAATGGTATAAAGTGAAATATATTCTCTGTAATAATTTTCTTGTAAAGTTACAGGTGATCGAAAAACATAGGCTTTTTCTAAAAAGTTTGGCTAATAAAAGGCATTTCATATTTTAATATTAGAAAACGCGCATCCCAAAAGTTACAGAAACTGTGACTAATAAACTGTGACTAATAACGTGTTAGGTAAAATCAAAATGCAGGGATGGTGGGATAAGTTTACACGCATAATTACACGGATCTCGGGGGTGAAGAGACCACTAGGCGCCCACGGCGCGAGAAATAACCACCTCGCTTGCCTTTAATTATTGCGGTAATTCGCTACGTAGTCTGTAACAGTTTGTCCAGTAATTTTGTTCGCTGAATAAAGTTTGTTATAGTTTAAATTACTCTCGAACACATTTCTAATCTATAATTTTGATTTTATAAACAGGTAGGATATAATAAGTAGATGAAATGAAACGTAAAGATAATTTTAAAATGTTATATAGTAAACATTTTATTAACCAACAACTACAAAATATTTTATAAATAAATTTATTACATTTTTTAGTTTGGCCCAAGCAAATCAAGTATATATTCAACATAATTCGAATTCTCTAATCAGTACTAAACACGTTAAAATTGCAAAATCAATAAACGAAAATTTCAATCTCGCAATTCATATGTTTCAGTCGGTTATTAAAAGATAATAATGACTCGTCTAGAATTTGAGCGCCGCACTTCGCGCCCCGATAACGGCCTCCTTTGCCGCTTCACATTCCACGGATGCATATATAACCGTGATTGCCCGTACGATTTCATTGCGCTCTGATTTTCAGTTTGATTCTTTGTCTCCAAATTATACAAGGAAGAAACGTTTCAGTGCGCGAAGCGCTCGTTAAAATTCTAGCTTACACTTAATTATACGTTAATCGCAGATCTTAATTAATTAGTAAATTAATAACTTTGACTTCGTTCGTATTTTACATAAGTTAACAATTTATTAATAATTTTACACGCGTAATAGATATTTTACAGTATGTAACTGACTATAGAAGTAAAATAATTCCGCAATTAAGTACACTTATATTACAACTTATATCGTAGTTTTATAGTCTTTTGAAATGAATCTTTTTGAGATGATTTATGCGACACCTATTCTTTACTATACATTAATATAAATCAGTAATGATGATTGGTCTTAAGTAACTATTATTGCATAGCGCATTCTTATAAATATTTTAATATTCTAATATATTCTTGATTTTTTTCATTATTTTTGAACTCTTCAAAGTACGATTTTGTTTGTTCGTTTAATAGTTTCTTTGTTTCGCCAACATTTACCTTTGCGGGAATAAGATAAAAATACGGGAAATCTAACGTAATAATATCGTCTTTAAAGTTTAAATGACAGATCCGCATAATTAAAATAATCTCGGAAAATATTTACGGAAATACGAAAATCAACTGTTCTCGTGACGTAAAAATTCGAATACTTTGGTATACTATGCTTCGCAAAAACGAAGGTAAATTAAGGCATTTGAATGTACGACGGTTTACGTGCGAGTGTGATGATATGAGACAGTAGTTGTCGGAATATGTATATATACTATAGTATATATATATAATAAATTTTTCTTTTTACGTGATTATGTGTATCGAGTCTTACGATTCCTATTACGACTACATCATTTTTTCATATATAACTCTATTCTGATTATACATTGCACTGAAAATGCCCGACGGCTTAAAACGTTAATTTATTTTATTTTTTTATCTATCCTTTAAAATATTCCCTCAAGTTCTGATCATTTACAATTGATAAGAAAATATGAAACTCGCGCGGAGCTTCGTCTGTTTGACAGAAATAAACTTCACTAATTTCAAATGTCCAGCTAAGTGACGTCCTACGTTCGACAAACTTAGAGTTTTTACACGTTATATTAAATTTTGTTCCACTTTGTTACAAGAAAATCGATACTAAAGGCATAAAAAGACCATCACCATATAGTGATTTCATTCATTATGCTTTTAATATTTCAAAAGATTGGTTAATTGATACGTCATTAGCATAATTGGTACGAACTACATGTACACCCAGCGAGAAATAAAGTTCAATTTCACGTCGTAGAATCCACTTTATCAGAACTCTGAACGAAAACCATGTAAAATACTCAATAATCGATTCGAAGATAACAAGTCTAGGCTCTCCGGGTGTACACACCTCACTCGCCGTGTCACGCGAGCGCCTTGTTGTCGATGTACTCGTCGTCGTCGTCGGCGAACTTTATACCGTCCTCCCCCTCGCCGATCAGATCGTAAAACGACCTGTCCTTGCTCTCCTCGACGTCCACCCCGTAATCCGGACTCTGCAGCGCCGGCTTCCCCCTGCCGCCGATCCAGCCGCTGCTGTGCACCTTCACCGGCGACTCCTGCCGATTCCTCGAGAACTCGGCGAGCGGAATGTTGACCGCCCCCTCGCTCCCCCTTCCCGCGCCGCCGTCCGCCGCGTTCAGGTCGGCGAGGTCCCTGTGCCGTCGGGGCAGATCCGGCGTCCTCCGCTCGCTCGCCGCGCCGATGTTCACCTCGCAGTACTCGGCGCTCTGTCCCGCGTTGAATCGTCGCCTCGAGCGCGGAGTGTCCAGATCGTTGACCGTCTCCTGGGCGTCCAGCGAGTGAGAGCTGGACTCGCTGCTCAGGCTCGCCTCCTTCCCCGGTACTTTCAGTCGGCTCGACTTTCTCGTCCGCTTCGGCAGCCTCCTCGGGGGCGCTTTCGCTCTGCTCGCCAGTCTGTTGGGTATGACGTCCGAGGCGTTGGACAGGGACTCCTCGCTGACCCGCACCCTCGACTCCTCGAGCAGCCTGTGAATCGGCAGCAGTCCCTCGCCGAGCCTCGCCTTGTACTCCATGATGATCTCGTCGTGCAGCCTGCACTCGCCGGGGTCCAGCCTCCTGGGCCTGATCATCTCCTCCGAGTCGTTCTCGCTCGAGTCCTCGGGCTGGCAGGAGCTGCCACCGGCCTCCCTCGCCCTCCTGTACTGCTCGGGGGTCAGAGCCGCCCCCTCTGTGCTCAGCTGACCCCCTCGATCGGGTATCTCCTCGTAGTGCGGCTCCTCCCTCGGCTCCTGGGCGGCTCCCTCCGTCTCGTCCTCGCTGAACGGCGGTATCCAGACGAGGAAGGCGGGGTCCATCCCCAGGTAGGAGCCCGGGGCGGCGCCCGCGTTCACCACGTTGTAGTCGTAGTAGTCGAGCTCCAGGTCCAGCTCCTGGTTCGCCAGGCTGAACTCGGAGCCCGGGCCCTGCAGTAGGCGTTCCCGGTTGCGGCGGTCCTTCCTCTCCTTGCCGCTGTAGCGACGCAGCGTCGAATTAGACGAGCTGCTCGCTGGGGAGAAACCCTGGGGGAGAAAAATGCGGATACGTGTAAATAAGCTTTTGTTTGACGTGGACAACAGACTGTGCGATGTGGCTCTCGCAATTCTCTCTCTCGCAAACTGAATTTTCGAAAGATCTCACACGGCTCTGTTTAAATGTCAAGCGTTTTGTGTAAAGAAAGCGCGCGGAAGCGTGCTGGTATCTATATACTGGCGACCTAAATGTTTTATTCAGTTTCGCCCCGTTGTTTTGCAGCGGAAAAGAATCTCGATTCGTAGCAATTATACCGAAGGAAATTTAATCTCTCTTTGTCAAGTCGCTTATATATACTTTCGAGCGATTTCCCTTGCAGTCGTCTGGTCGATGCCGCCGAGCAGAGATCTCACAACGGAGGCAGTTATTTGCAAAAGAGTATATTTATAAAAGCTGAGAGAACGAAAGTATAGGTGCAAGTAGTACAATACAATATCGTGGAGGCGCTCGATGCTCTGGTCGATTATACGAAAGCAGATATAGAGGCTATAACTTTATGAAAAGAGACGTGGGCCGTGGGTTTATACCTTGATCTGCAGTAGGTTACTAGTCGGTTTGGGGTGAGGAACTACTCTTACGTTATTCAGACTGGTCGAAGCACTCGTGGCGCTGAATCGCCGGCCATCTTCGGACGTCGAGGCGGCCTCCTCCGACACCGGGCTTACCGGCCCGAAGGTGCGTAGCCTGCAAATCATATATCAGACGGATTATTGACCTTTTGGGGGTTCCGAGAGCCCTCTTTCTAGATTAGTCATTATTTAGTTAGGTTATATAGATTTCTTAACTAGCTGATAATAACGTTAATATATATATCTGAACATTGGTTACATCAAAATGCTTCCTACTAAAAATAAACGAGTTAACGTCAAGTGTCGGGGGTTAATTTACCAGAGTTTTCACGTGTATTATAAACAATAATTAATGGCATTACGTGTATTATATGGGTTAATACAGAATATGTGTTAGCTGGCTAATATATATTGTAAACTGCTTTAGGAAAGACGGAACAAGCTTTAATCTGATTACTCCAAAATGTATACATAATAATCCGGTCTTTTCTCAACAGTTCATCGAGTATGATTGGTTTAATATATATATCGATGTTAAACAGCAAATAAAGGACTATGTGATATACATAACAGTAAGTTTCATATTAATCTGCATGCCAATAAAGAGTTGATGAGTGTTCATGAGATGGTTAATATATTCTTGTTTCCATTAGCTAACAATGTATAATCGATAAGTACGAGTCTCTCTAAAGTATATATATATATAAACATTCAGAGTATAATGAATATTCGTTCGTTCGGTGTATGTTCGACAGAAACATGCACGCATTCCTCAAACGGATAATAAAGATTTATATATATTAAATGCCACTGGGTGTTTCTGGTATGCGAATAGCTCATGTCTAAGATGCGGCTCTGAGTTTTGCTCTGTGGTTTTAGTAAATACCGGCAGCTAGCCAACATAAGAGATTGCGCGCCTGCAAATGATCAAACATCAATAATAACGATGGGTGTTTATATCTCTCTCGTCTCGAACGAGATTGTGTGTGATCATAATTATTATGGGTGGATTATCGGGTCCATTGTCGCGCGCCGGCCGCCGAGGAAGTCTCTCTCTCTCTCTCTCTCTCACGAACGACACCTCCTGGGCGACGAGCGCGGAGTGCCGAGTGCTGTGTCTGCTGATTGGGTTCAGAGTCGTGTTGGCTATATGGTCTATAATTCAGGCGACATGCCCAGGCCTCACTTACTTAACTGGACGGGCGTACTTGACCTCGGCTTGTCCGGCTTGGCCCTGGGCGTTGAGGGTGCTGCTGGAGCCGCTGGGGGTGGCCTGGATCGTCCGCTGCGACTGCTCCTCCCCGGCCTCGGAGGCGCTTCTGCAAAGTGGCTCGTTAACTACATCCCAGTCACTCCCTCCCGGCGCATACTCACTCTGGCTGCGTCCCCGTGCTCTCGTAGCCCTCCTCCTGGGCCTCCTCCTGGGCGGTCTCCGCCGCCTCCTCCAGCCTCGCGTGCCTGGGCGATCCGCCGCCGCGCCTCGGCAGCCTCACCAGCGAAACCACCTCCGAGAGCAGCGTGGCGGAGGAGAGAACTCGCGCTCGCCGCGCCAATCCCTGCGCCGAGCCGCTGCAGGCCGAGGCGTCCGTCAGGCTGTCCAGGTCCTCGGCCACCCGGTACTTCCGGTACTTGAACGCGTACTGCAGCGCCAGCAGCGCCGACAGCAGGAAGCTCAGGCCCAGCACCGAGGCGGCCACCAGGTGGGCGGGCGTCAGCCAGAGGGCCCATCTCCCGGCGGCGGCGGTGACGCGGGGCGGCGCCGCGGGCCCGGGGACCGCCCCCTCCTCCTCCCCCAGGCCCTCCTCCGTCGCCTCGACGTGCGCCAGGAAGCCCGCCAGGCAGCCGTCGTCGACGACGTCCTCCTCGTTGGTTCCCCCGTCCGCCGGCCCGGCCTCGAACTCCACCAGCATCCTGGGCCCCGAGCTGCGCGCCTGGGCCGGCTGTCCCTCCGGCCTCGGCTCGCCCGCCGCCAGCAGCAGCAGCAGCGGACTGCCGAGCGAGTCGCCGTCGCGCACCAGGAGTCGCTGCTGCGGGCAGGCGGCCGCGGGGAAGCGGGCCTGGTCCAGGGCGAGCAGCAGCCTGAGCCTCGGCGGTCCGCGCAGCAGCCACAGCGATCGGCCCCGGCAGGTTTTACTACTCGCGGCGAGCAGGACCCTCGGCTTCCCGGGTCCCAGGTCGAGGGTGCAGCCGCATCTACAGCCGGGTCCGAGGGCCGCCTGGACCTCGGGTCTATCGGCCGCGAGTCCCGGCCCGTGGCGGCACTCCCAGTCGCCCTGGCCCGGCTCGCCGCGCAGGTCCAGCCGCGCCGAGCCGCCGCAGGCCTCCCACTCGAGCGCGCCGCCCTGGCAGAACTTGGCGCCGTAGCGGGGAGGCGGACGGTCGCAGAAGCGGTGCCTGGTGCGAGTGCCCCCGACGCAGGAGCTGCTGCAGGGGCTCCACTGGCTCCAGTCGCCCCAGCCGCCGGCGTCACCCTCTGGAAGCAGATGACGAGAGGCTGGACTGCCGGCTGGATCGATGGGAGGCTAAGACGCTCGAGATTGGATTTCCGCGCGGCGGGCAAATAGAAATTTCGCGCGGAAAAGCGGGGGACGCGCGGAGCAACGGCCGGAAAACGCCGCTCGGGGAATTGCGACGTCTGGAAGCTGCAGCACACCATCGATCGGAGGTGGCTGCCTCCTCCTTCCCGGCTTCTTAATTTCATTTTTCGCGACTGCGACGTTTTTGTCTCTCTGCCCGGCGGCGGCGGCGGCGGTGCGCAGCTTCTCGAGGAATATATAATATATACGCGAGGACGCGACTGCTGATGCGCGAGAGACATGCGTTATGCATATATACGCGCGGAGAGCAAAGTTTCGTTAAAGTGTATGGGGTCGGAATGAAATTTCCCCCGAGTTCTCTCTTTGTTTTTGTTTGATTAATTATAATTGCTTTAGTTTCGCGGCGGAGGAGGAGCGAGAGAGCCTATATCCTTCATCGCGAGATCGAAGTTCGACCTACTTGCCAAATATTATTTCGGACGCCCTTCCATTTGAATAGGAATTGGCGCCGGGCGCGCGGTGTGCGTTCGCCAGCTTTTCCCAGGGCCCCAAACGATCGTTCAACGAGGGAGGGGGTAATGAAAAGAGTCGCCCGTTATTTCGGCTGGAAATAGTTTTACGCGCGGCAATCTGCGTTGGCTTTATATCGTACGGTGTGTATGAATATAAAGGGAAAAAAAGCCGGTTTTACGGTCCGCGCGCGCGCCGCGCGTCAAAGAGTGCATCCGATTCGGATAAAAAGTTTATGCAGTAGCCCGCCCCCCCGATGTTCGTACCAAAGCCTCCTACCTCGACCGCTCGAGTGTACACTCGCGTGGCCAAATATTTGGCGAGCTCGTCGGCAGAAAATCTATTAGGCAAATCCTAACGGAGTTAACCCGCGCGCGGGGGGCCGATCGGCGCGTCGAAAAGTTGTCGGGGCTGTCCGACTACCTACTCCCCGGGCTCGGAAAACGAGAGGAAAATGAGAAAACAGTCCTCTCCTCTCCCGGAGGAGGAGGAGGAGGCAGGATATAGTTTCGCGGCGGCGGCGTCCGTAACGAGGTTAAGCGCTCTCCGCTCCGGAAACTCGCCGGCGATCGGTCCAGGAAATTGGATTCGGGGGGAGGGGGAAACAGCTAATGCGGTTTCGGCGTTGCAGCAGCGGCGTCGTCGCCGTCGCCGCCGAAATCGCGGTGTGCGAGCCGAGCTAAAGGAATTACTTGCGGACGTTTACATGCAAATTACGGCGCCCTGGGCTTTTGTGCGCCGCGACGTCCTACACCCATTTGTCCGACACGGCCTATTTATGTCCTCCCGACGCGTTTCCGAGCGCTTTTTCGAGTTCGAATCTGTACGGCGCTTACTTACGTTTTCGATGCGATTGCATTATTATACATATTTCTCGGTTCTCTCGACGAGCGGAGCGCGACGCGCTCCTATTGTGCAACGAATGGCGTTCGAATGATAATTCGTAATCCAGTCTTAACCTCGATTCTTTCCTCTCTCGGCTCTCCCGACTCTTAATTGTTTTCAAACTTTCAATCTTCTTTAAGTAGCTTTTCAATTGAAAAAGATAGCCGGCGGGGGCTCTGCGCTCTCTCCCCCGAGCCGTTTTATTATGACAGATTTGGCAAATATATATAATAAATCCGACAGCGGCGCGTCGAATTAATTAAGGGATATATAAAAGTTCGCGCGGTCCATTGTCGCCGGCCGGCGGTAAATTCATTCGTCAAAACTCGAGACAGCAATCGATCGGCGTATATATACGTATATACGCGGGGTGCGTGTGTGCTTTGACGCGGGATTCCGCCGAGAGAGAGCTGACGTCATCCTCGGCCGTCTCGGGGGACGAGCGCGGGATTCGATCTATGTATTTTCGCTGCTGGGGTCGACCTTCCGACCCTTTGTGCGCGGAGCTCTGTCTCTCTCTCCCTCTGCCGCCGCGACGCGAGGCCAACTTTTGTCTGTCGGCTGCCGCTGCATTTTGCATGGCCTTTTTTTTTTTTATTTCGTTCTCCGCGCGCCGCACAAAAGCCTTTAAATCGAATATATACTCTGATAAATTTTATAGTTTCGTGAAATTTTACGCAACTCTGTGCTTTACGAGCTGCGCCCCGCGTTACGCGCGAGCGCGTTTCGGGGGACGCGCTTTCTCCTTCGATGCGTGTGAATAAAAAAAAAATCGCTTCTCTCGCGAGGAACTTCTTTCTTTTAATAAATCACCAGATTGCGCTGCTAATTTCGCGAACTGCGCGTAAAACGTCTATAGAGTATAACGCAGGAGGAGTTTATTCCGCCGTGAATTTAAATCTCGATCCTTCTATCAATCTCGCGAGCGACCGTTAAACCCGTCGTTTACGATGATCCAAAAAGATCGGCTGATTTACCGGGCAGTAAAGTCGCAGCTCCTCGAAGAGAGCAGGCTATCCGAGAATATTAAGGCTCGCGCTTTAAATCTTGATTTTCCCTTCCCTCCGTCGCACATAACGCATCCTCGCGCCCGGAGACACGTCCAGTTTCAGCGACACCGGTCATTACGGCCGAGAGGGGACGTCTGAATAAGTGAAGGGGCTCCGTCGCCGTCCGAATTTAGCCGACCTCGCGGCCCGCGGCCGTTGACACAAACGCAAGCTCTCACATCACTCACCTTGCAGCGGGAAGGTGGGTATGCAGTCGACCCGCACCTCGCTCATCGCCCCGTTGTACGCCTGGCTGATGTACGCGAAGCAGTACTCGACGTATCTCTCGGTGAAGAGGTCGCAGTCGAAGGTGAGCGCGTGCTTGCCGGGCGGCGCCTTCAGCTCCGCGACGTAGTGGAGCGTCGACGGCGGCGCCAAGGAGGCGACGTCCGCTCTGAGTCTGCCGTACAATCGGACCCGATCGCCGGGCAGACGACAGGCCGGGTACTCGAAGAGGACCGCGACCCCGGCCGCCTCGCAGGGGTAGACCGAGCGGGCGTGGACGTTGAAGACGAAGAGGTCGGACCACTCGACCTTGAGGTAGGCGCTGCTGGTGGGGGCGCCGCCGGAGCCCGCCCGGGGACGGAGGCGCAGGGCGTAGTGCCCGGCGAGGCCGAAGAGCTCGCAGCGCAGGGTGAGGAGGAACTGCTGGGGGAAGCCGTGGACCGGCTCCTGGTAGAGGCGCTGGGCGCCGCTCTGGTTGCGCGGGTCGCAGGAGGCGACGCTGCCGCCGCAGTAGAGGAGCTCGAGGACGAAGTCGGGGGCGAGGCGGGGGGCGGCGGGTGAGCAGCTGACGCCCGGGTAGTCGAGGGTGGCGAGGACCGGCTGGCTCGGGTAGG
Source organism: Ormyrus pomaceus (assembly GCA_900474385.1). Classification (NCBI taxonomy): domain Eukaryota; kingdom Metazoa; phylum Arthropoda; class Insecta; order Hymenoptera; family Ormyridae; genus Ormyrus; species Ormyrus pomaceus. The sequence goes on along the minus strand of UCOM01003342.1, from coordinate 828 downwards.
TGTCCAGGTGCTGGGGCTCGACGGCCAGGGAGGCGACGGGCCAGCGGACGTCGACGGTGGCCGAGGCGTGGGTGGAGTGGAGGCCGGTCAGGCGGTCCGGGACCGGGGCCGACTTGGGCTGCAGCTGGAGGGAGTAGGTGCCGCCGCGGGAGAAGAGGCCGCAGGGCACCTTCAGAGAGACGTTGAGGCCGGCGACGTTGGGCACCTCGACCGGCACCTCGCCCACCAGCTCAGAGCGAAACTCGTGCAGCCAGAGGACCCTGCGAAACGAGGAGACGGTTATGATACTCTTTAAAGTAGAATAAGTGAATGTTCACTTATTCGAAGTGTATATATTTATATATGCACTTGTTCGCTATGCCAAAAGTCTTTCACGTGCAATAAGTGAACATTCACTTATTATGCAAGTGACAATCGTGTAAGGGCTGAGAAAAGTCAAAATTCCACTTATTAAAAAGTGAATTGTCAAGTGCTTAATTTTCAAAATAATATTTTCACTTATGCGTGAAAACCACGCTCACTTCTAAAATAAGTGAAAATTTAATTTATTCTACTTTAGAGAGTAGAAAATAAAATTTTATTGGACTAAGGGCTCAGGGCTCTACATAGTCCAGAAATTAGGGCAAGGGGCGCAGCAATCATGCTCTCTAAAGTAGAATAAGTGAAAATTCACTTTGTACGCACTTATTCGCCATGTCAAAAGCCTTTCACGTGTAATAAGTGAATAGTCACGTATTGTATAAGTAAACGCGTACTTATTGAATAAGTCAATATTGTTACTTAATACTGAAGCACGATACATAATACATAAAGAGGCTTATTTTACAA
>UCOM01003341.1:0-18568 GCA_900474385.1 Ormyrus pomaceus | reverse complement strand
ATTGGCATCAATGATAATGTGGAACACATCAAACTCGCCTAACTTTTTACTTTTTTTAAAAGTTAATTTTTTTATGGAGATTTCAGTTCTTTTTAGTTATTTATTTACTAAAATATTTTTTTATTTACTAAAATATTTTTGAATATTTTTTGCATACATTTTGTTGTTGCTGTTATTGAAAAATATTCATGTATTGAAACCATAGTTACTATGTGATTGGTCCAAATTGACATCAATGAAATGAATCTAGTTCACTGATATTTTGATACCACAATATTCACTCATTTTTTCCTCCTTTCATTACTATATCGCCAACCTTTTAATTAAAAGTTGTCTCACAATCTTCCAAAAAATGATTTCCTATAACAACGAGAAACTAACAAAATATGCAATTAATTATATAATAGGAAATCATTACTATAAAATTAATCGCAAAAAGAAGACCATATAAAATCAGCCTCCCAACATTCCCAGCCGCAAGAAACCATCACCCTTCAACTCCGCCTTCCATCACCTCTCCAAGCTATCGCTAATAATCCGCGGCTAAAAGCGTAAAACTCGGCCCTGCTTAAAAATCCATCGAACCCCGCGCCTCGAGCCCCGACGTCAATCCTCGGCTTAATAGAATTTCCATTATAAATTACGCGGCGGCGCGGACTCAGCCAATCGCATTAAAGTCCGCTCGTGCAGCCTGCATCGATTCCGACGCTTAATAAAAGCGCGTTCGATCTATTAATAGAAAAAAAAAACGAAAGTCAGGTTTTATATATATTTGCCTCCTCGCCCGCCTCGATTTCTGAAGAGACAGGCAGTTGTATGAGTACACGTCGCTCGCCTTTTTCAGATGCGAGCCAATACGCCCACTACGTATTCAACACGATAAAGCAGAAGCAGTCGAGCGGCAAGATAAACTTCGAGGTGAGTGACTTCCTTCCAGACTTTCAGCGCGTCTCTCTCTCCTCTCCCTTCCCGTTTCCAAGCAGATTTCGATGCTTTTTCCCCCCGAGTCGGAGATGGAAATTTATGGCCATCGGGGCGCGGATCCGCTCTGTTATTGAAAGCGTTCGCTGCCTTTTAGCGAAAGATAACGCGCCGCGCGGCGCGAGAAGCTTCCATTCTTTTTTTGTCGAGACTCGTTTGGGGATTTATCGCGGTGCTGAGATTCGCCTCGGTTTTCGTTCGCGAATGAGGGAATAATCTAATGTTTCATCGGCGCTAATGCATTGCTGTCGGTGTATTAAGGGGAAATAAGTATAATAAAGAGATTAGCAATGTCAATTAAATTATTTTTAAACATTTTTTAATGTTACTTTGAAAAGGAATTTAAGCATATTATTACCGTATAATAACATAATATTAAATCATAAACTTCGTAGAATACACGACCACATAATTTAATTTATAATAACCGCTCGTATTTCCCGTTTATTAATAATAATTCAGCCCCCCCAACCCAAACGCGACACCATCGATTTTCCCGCATTCAGCACCCCTTCCATTATAATTCCAGGCGCGACGCTCAATTACTCCGCGCGAACGAGGCGAAAAACCGCGGCGAATGAATTAATAAAACGCTCCTACTCAGTAGTAGGTGACCGCGTTTAGTCAGACCCGCGTAACAAACGCCGCTCGCGTATATAGGCTCGCGCGCATATTACAGCTTCGAGCGAGCATAGCCGATAAATTTTCTTCCCGAGATGTTCTTTTTTTGTTTCTCATTTTCCGCGATTCGGAAATTTATGTCTCTCAAGGCCGCGCGACGGGATTCGTAAACGCGTACACGCCACTAATCGGAGCAATGAATGCGGCCGCGGCGCATTGTCCGCGCACTGCCAGTCGTATAATTCAAGCGCGAGTGTATTTCAACAAAGCAATTAACGTCGGATTATAATGTCTGCCGCGCGCGAGCCGAGTTCGGAAAATTTTATTGAATTGTTTTGTAATTATTGTATTGCGCGCGACTCGTAGCTGGCTCGATTGTTCATTTGATTCTACGAGCTGCGACGCGGAGATGAATGTTGTAATAAAAAAATTGGGGGGACAAACTTGCGCTATCCTAAGAAATTACTATATTATATATTAAAATTTAATAGAACTTTATCAATTTTTACTACAATTCTATCAAATTTTACTGTATAGTATAGTAATATTTTAGGATAATGCAAGTTTGGGCCCGCATTACAAAAAAGTATAATAATTTTTATTAAAAAATTTTTCTCTGCAGTTTTGTAAATCGGTAAAAAAAGTTTTAATGTGGATTTTTCAATGTTTATATAAATACTCCTATCTATTTGCGGAAAATTTATAGATGCAGTCGGTCGCCGTTAGTTCTAAAATGTGTAGCAGAAGAGCCCGAGTGCAGCGGCGAGCTTTAAAAGGAAATCGATAGTGGCCGTTAAAATATACTAAACCAGTCCTGCTTTGTAGTGAGTCAATCGCCTGAAAGGAATACATTTTCGCTCTGAAAGGCTGATATTTAAATTTCTTTGAGCCGGGGGGGTTCCCACCTGCAGATCGAGAAAATCGCTTTTCTCCTCCACAATACATAATTTACGACACTTCGAGACGATTTCAATGCGTATAACCTTTTCGAATAATAAAACGCCTTCCGTCCCGAACTGCATTACCCAATCCCGATAAATTCGTTCAATAAATAATAAAAATACTAAAAATCTCCCCAATCTCCGTGGAACCGGTTTTTCGATTTCCCCGAACATCCATTCCCAACGCCACAAAAGGCTTCTTACTCAATTCCCGTCTAACATCGAGTCGCTCTTCATTTCCCCCAGGAGTTCCTGACGATCCTGTCGAACATCTCCCGCGGCTCGGTGGAGGACAAGCTGCAGTGGGTCTTCGGGCTGTACGACCTGGACGGCGACGGCCTCATCAGCAAGGAGGAGATGCTGGACGTCGTCGGCTCGATCTACGAGATGCTCGGCCGCTACACGACGCCCCAGATCGCGGAGCCGCACGCCGCCGCCCGGGAGCACGTCGATCGCATCTTCCACGTGAGTGAGGCTCGGGGGTGGACACGACGTTCTGGAGGGTTATGTCCCTGCCGGGGGTTGAGGGCTCACTTGGATGCCAGCGGGTATTTATGGCCGGAAGTAACTTTGGAAGTTTTAAGATCGCGTGTTTGAAGGGTTTTTGGCGCGCGGGCGTTTTTGGGTGACCGAAAAGGAAATGAAGCGAAATTTGTTAGTGTGTTACGTATTTACCAAATTTTGGTACGTAAAATAATGTTACTTTTTACTACTGTTTTTGTCCATGTCAGAAATATTTTTGTTATTATCACAACTAGGTTTCTCAGCCTAGTATCAATACTCGTTTCTCTTCGAAACTTCTTACATTTTTTAAAAACACTTTTTATTTATTTATTTATTTATTTTTTTAAATTTCTCGAAATGCGGCTGAGTTATATTTATAATCATTAGCTTTATTTATAAATACTTATTATATAATTTACTAACCATCCAAAAATTTAAAAAAAACTTTGACTCAGACACCGACTATAGTTTCCGGTTGGATTCCTGCATTTTAGTTGGTCAGAACGCTAAATTACAATTATTTGGACATTGAGAGAAAAGTTTAGACGAAACACCTTTACGACTTCGTTTTGTCTTATGTTTTTGTACTACTGCAATAGGTGTGCTTGATACAAATTTATAGTGAATTGCACTGTATTTTGGCCATAGAAATAATTTCTATTAGTATATACTGAATAAGCAAATATATCCTTTCGCACTTACATGAACATTTTGCGATCAAATAGGTATAACTAATTTATTCTTTCTCGAGAACTTCTTTGCTATATTATAAATACTCAGCTTCCAATTTATAAAAAAAAATCTGCCCTACAAGCTCGCCCAGCCAAATAATTCGCTGAAAAAAAAATTCGGATGAAAACGCGTAATCAAGAGATAAGTATGCAGTATTTCAGAGAGACGCGGAGCACAATGGGAGAAGAGAGCCGAATAATTGTAATAATCAATAGCATTGTTCAAACTTAAGCCCGCAATTGAAACTGCCCCGGGACGGCCTAATTAACTTTTTTCCACTCGCAGATAACAACAGCCAGTACTCGCCGAAATACCTTCTCGAAACTTCGCTCGAGAACCAGACAATCGTATTCTGCGATCGCATCGAGAGCTAGACATTCCCTTGAGCTCGTTGCAAATATCCCCCAGCATCTCCAAAGTCGCGGGAGGACAGACAGAATACAAGGGCTCGTAATAAATTATTGCAGCCTCGCCGGGAGAGAGAGAGGAAATCGATACGGAGACGCGTCCGGACTGGCAAATATCGCACCGCGAACCATTAATCTTGCTTCTGATTAGGAATGCATCGCGATGCATCATCTTTTATCCGGGGTAGATAAGACCTTTTCTCCTCGGAATGTCAGTTCTATTATCTCTCGGGGAAAGCATCGCGTTTTGTCCGAGAGATTTTGGCTCTGGCTGAAATGCTGGATCATTCAATTTGCCGAGATGAATAATGCAGTGGAGAAACGTCCTTTTTGGCTGTCGGAAAAAGAGCATCTTTACTTTTAATATATTGTGCTGTCGTATTTAAATTGCCTTGTTAAGAAGTCCATAGCTTCGTAATTGTATTTGTGACTGGATTCCATACTTTATCACGAATAAATAAAGTTCCATGCAAAAAATCAAAGCAAAAAGCACAAGGCTTTACAAATTCGCACTACATCCGCGATTGCAGAGCCCCGCAAAGCTCCCCGCTTCGCAGAACATTTTCCGCCCTCCCGCCATTTTTACCTCGTAATCGGAATTAAACGTGCTCCCGCGAAGTTTCCAGGGCACAATTATTCGCGCCTCCGTGTCGCGCGGAGCTTCGCGCAAAGCGTTCACCGGCTGTATCGATTTTTTCATTTTACCTGCGTTTATGCGGTGCGATCAAAGCGCGATCGCAATCGTCAGTTTTATTATCATCGACGCGCTCATTATCGTCTTTAAAGCGGGTCATTAAACCTTGAGTGCGGCACTTGCCGTCGCCGTTATAGTCTGGAGTGGTCGGTTATGAGGTTGAAAAATCTGTGATTACTGCAATGTCGAGGTTATGGGTCGCTCATTAAGCTCGACGGCGCTTGAAAATGATGAGTTGATTGTTATTGTCGAGTGTAGGCTTGAAAAATAATTTTTAAATTTATTACTCGAACGCTTCTTTCTTCTTCCCTGTTTGAGAATAAAAAAACCCTCGGAAGAGCTCTGATGGTTCTGATGCTTTAATAAGCGAGATCGTTTTTATTAGCGATTCCATTTCGCGAAGTATTCATTCCATTTTAGTGCTCTATTTCTGTGATTGAGCAATAAAATAATTTAAATGCAAATACAGATAATATTAGCTTCATATTATTTAGCTTGCCGCTCTAAAATGCTTTTCGTATTCATGAAGGCTGCTATTTTTATTCAAATTAATATCTGTACAATTTTCTAAATTAATTTTACTCTCTCTATAAAAAGTTTTAATTATTAAACGACATTGACAAAAAGATTTCATTATAATTTATAGTCAAAAAGGTATAGAATTTAAATTTAAATTGTTTATTTAGAACGACCAGATCAAATTTTCATCAAATGATCAATTTAAATTGACTATATTTGAATTGCTATCTCTTTATAAAACCTGCAAAGTAAATTAGTAACTTTAGCTCCAACAAGGAGAGTTTCTCCACTTCGGGACGCAGATTCTATTCTAACTTTAGAATATATTTTCTCATACAATAGTATAAAAGAAGCCAGCTCGATTCAGTCTGACGCTCGATTTTTCAAATATTATGCGTTATCTTTTAGAAAAAATTGAAGAAAAATCAATTGTTTTTTTCAACCAATTATAACTTCTCGACAGTTAACTATACGGTATTTTAATTATCGACTTTCAAAAGATGAGATCAGATTTTATCGTTTAAGAAAGTTTCATCCAAATATCTTTATTTCTTCAAAAGTTGTGATCAAACAAAAATTAAAAAACGCTGCCAACTGATTTTGGCACAATGCTTTTTCATAGAGAATATGGAAATAATGTAACAATTAATTTATTTACATTATAAATAGAATGTTATGAAATAATTACTATTATCTTATTGGTTAAAAGGTGAAATTTAAGTTAAAATTTACTAACGTAATTAACATTACGTCTTACGCGTCTTGTTAAATTAGGCGGTATTATATGATTTATCAATCGATTTGCAAGTTACTAAAATTGTATAGTTCGTTCATAAGACTATGAATTTATCACTACATTACATGCATTAGTTCATCGGATTTCCTGAATTATTTTTTCTATTTGGATCAGTTCGTGTGGCAAATCTTGATAAGACTGTTTAAGAATATCGTTAAAATAAAATTTTAACATTATGAATTCCTTTAAATTTTCAAGAAGGTTTATAATACATGTTTAAAAAAATTTTATCAAAAAATTAAGTTTTAATTAAAGTATCTACTTCTAATCTAATTTAATAAGGTACAAATCTTAATTAAATTTAAAAAAATGTTTAAAAAAACGTATTTATTCAAGTTAACATGGAATACAATTAAATAAAACAAAAAATTTAATTTGCTGGCAAAAGTAGAAAATTAAAAATTTCAAAATTTTCAAAAATCACTTAAATAGCCATAAAATCGATACTTATCTATAAAAGTACTTGAAATTTTCAATTGGGCTCATAAAAATTACATGAAACTTGTGTGCGAAATTTGAAGTGAATCCACGGCGTCGTTTAAAAGTAGTTAAGGGGGAAGTACATACATACATTCATACGTACCTACATACATACATCCGGACATTTTTTAACAACTACTTTTTTTGAATCTGAACCTAAATATGTGCTTTTACGTCAAACTATGAGAACCGAAAAATTTCACCGTTCCAAAGCTTTCTCTATGAGAAAGCAATACATCGATAAATTTTTGTAGATTTCTCATGCAAACGCGATGAGCATTCTTCGTTTAGTTTCTTTGTTAGGAAAAAGGATACTGATTTCGAATAATCGGCAAATATAGTTTCAAGACATTTGTGCATTTTAAAAATAATTTCTAACGCGATGAAAAATAAAAGTACGGACAAGAAAAGAGAAATCAGTTCAACAATCGCGCGAACACGATTACTCGTAAATCTCGAGTTCGTTCCCGAGAGTAAGAAACTTGGAAGCAAGTCGATGCAGGACTTCTTTCTCGAGATTTTTTTGCCGATAAAACCTCGCTCGCGAACACCTCACTTTTATCGGCCCTTATTTACCGCGCCTCGCCCAGCAAGTGGCGGCGCCGTCGCCGAGTCGTGTAACTTTTCAACAGTCAACTATAGAGTGTCTTAATTATCGGCGTGCTTTTACAAAATAATCGAGCCTCATTAAAGTACCCAGGAACGAATTCGCACCCAATTGCACATTTCAAGAGGACCGCATTTCCTCCCACGTTTTCACTGCAACAAATCCCTCGAGACTTTCTATCGCCAACCACCAACATCCTCCCCGCTCGAAAAACCCATCCGATCCACCGAAACAATTCTTCCCCCGCCGCAATTACCCTTAATTAAGGAAGCGCTTAATCCGGGACAAAGGCTCTCCTTCAAACTCGGCGTCTGCAATTACCGCTCATCTCGAGGGCAGTCGTGCTTCGGGCGGCGGGGCGCGGCTCAAAGGGAAATGAAAGTCCCGCTTGACCCGAGAGACAAAGCAGAAGGAAGCGTATACGTATATATATGTATATCGAGCGACTTGTACGCGCGCACTGCTTTCAGCGGGATTTATCTCTCCTCGCAGCTTGGCAGCTTCCTCTCCCTGTAATCGAGAGGGCCTCGTACACTTTGCGGGGGAGGAGTTCGATCGACGCGGCCCTTTTTTTTGTCCGGCGACAAGTTGTTTTCTTTGCCGAGGAAACGCTTCTGTGCGAAGAGATAGAGCCAATTCGCGACGAACGAGGGAATTGGGTCGCGTTTTTTGGGCGGGGGGTTTCGAGCTGGTTTTGAAAGTTGAGGCGGAATTTGCGCGATTCTTTGGCCGAGGTTCGAGGGTGGGGTGAAAAATTGGGACCGATTTTAGGTATTGGGTGTGTGTAAAGCTATAATAATGGTAAGAATGAATTTAAGTTCTCTTCTTCTGAAAATTAGAAAATTATTGAAATGATTTTTTTGTAAAAATAAAGCAAACTAATTTCGTGGATCAAATGAAGAACTAAAATGAAGCAATTGACGAATCAAATAATTCTTTATAAAAGTTTGACGCAAAAGAATTATCGTTTCTATCGGAAGCTTTAAACCCTGATCTTCAATGATTGAAAATATGTTTTAAAATCGTCCCTGCATCGAATCATTTAGATCGCGAACTGCATTACCAAGAAAAATCTCTGCGAAACTTTACATTTTTCCTAGCAAGAACAATTGCGTCGACGGTTTATGAAACTTTCCGTCGAAGTAAGCAAAAAATTCGTACACAATGTTTCATGCGTCGTAAGTACGAGAAATTTTTATTCGACCACAAAGCACATCCCGCCGCGTCGCAGCTTCACCAACAGCAGCGGGAGCCTCAAGTTTCTTCAGCAATTCTCTCAAAAGTTCTTACTCGACGTTTCTCCTCTTTCGCTGCCGCGTCGTAGTTTTTACTTCTCCTCGCATCGCTTTTCCTGGTTATCAGGGACGAAGGAAATCGAAGACTTACGACCTCTTTATTAGAGTTCTCCGTCGACGCGTCACAATTTTTTTTATTTCAATCTTCTATTGTGCAAGTGCAGAAGGTCTCTGTGCGTTCGCAGTTTTTCATTGAAAGCAGACGTCTCTGAGACTCTATTCATGCCCGATTGTCGTTTCTTTTTTTAATAAGCTTGTGAAGATCGGGCAAAAACTGTCTGATACAATGCATTATTATTTATGTAACAATCTATAATTTCGCACTTGACCTTATTTACTATTTTGTAAATAATAAAACAGATACTGTAACGTAATAAAACAGATACTATAACGTAAAAAGCCAGTTCTTAACAAAAAAAAAAATTTCGTAGGAACTTGATTAAGCTTGAAATTTACTTTTTATGTAAAACGAAAAAAAAAATCATTTTGGCAAGCGCTCAAAAAGCACCGCTTAAAAACGTATTTTTCGCTTTCTCATTGAAAGCAGCCTAATTATAGCGGCCTTTTTAATCCTCGTCAAATTTATGGAACGATTTTCTCCAAGTGAAATTAGAATCCAGTGAAAAAATGCATATTTACGACGGTAATAATTAATGGTTCTGGCGCCGCTCTCCTAATTGTCTCTCTCGTAAATTGCGTTATAGTTCTGGTATTATTCGGTCGTAGATCTTCTGAAACTTTGCCCGGTATTTTCGAATATTTAACAGCTATCGTTGGACTCGCTTTAAATTATCGCGGCACTCATTCTCCTGAATCCCTGATAAAAGCTAAACTTTTGCTCGAGTTTGCGTTTCATTTATTTTCCGAGATTAATCAATTGGCTTTGGAGACTTTTATTTTTGTGATCGGAAAATCTGTATATTTCGGTTTCTCTGATCCTAAATAATAAGTTCAATTCATTTCCTTACCTTATTTGAAGCGATCTATCAAGGCATAAACGCTGTAAAGTCGGAAGAAGAAGCATCAAGTGCTGATTATATTGTCCGTTATAATTTATAAGTTTCGTAAAATTCAACGAAATATGATTAACTAAACGTTTTCAAATATTTTACATCTCTTATTATTATGCACATTTATTATATTTTATGAAATAATATTCGTCTTTATGAGAACTACAAGTTTTGAGAAAACTTTTTCTTCAAAATCTACTGCATTATTTACTTTGTTTTTTTTTTCAACAAAAAAAAACAACCCCCCCCCCCCTACTCATCCCAATCAACCCTCCTCCCACACAACTAACCTCTCAAAACTTCTGTTGCAGCTGATAGACGCGAACAAGGACGGCTTCGTGACGATCGAGGAACTGGTGCAGTGGTGCTCGAAGGACGAGCACCTGCTGCGCAGCTTCGACACCCTGGACACCGTGCTGTGAATCTCTCGGGGGCGAAGAAGCGCCGCGCTTCCAACCACCTTTTTAGATCGCGACCAGCTATGGTAGTCCTTAACTTAACCTCTGCATGCGCTTCGTTATCTCGGGTCGACGAGACACTCGTTTCTTGTGCCAAAAAACACTCGCTTCCGCGAGCGAACCGGCTCCGATTGCAGTCGAGTCGAGCCTCTTTTCGATTTTGGTTCGCCGCGCGCTCCGCGGCCCTTTTGCGAGCCGACGGAGCAGATATATATCCTTTTTGCGGTGCAGCTTTAGAATATGTCGCGCCGAGTCGAGAGCGCGGTTAAGGGGGTTATTGCGATGTATGATCTGTTTTTCAAGTTCATTAGGCGGATAAATTATTGTGCGCGTTTTGTTATTGAGAAGCTTCGATAAATAGTGTAAAAAGGTTAGGTACACACGCTTTGAATTGCTATGTCTTTAATGTTAGGTTTCCTAAAGGTTAGGAGTTGATTATTAGGTTTTTAATAGGTTAGGAGACGTGATTTTTTAAGCAGTATTGTTGGAATTCACAACTTTAAAAATGAATGCTTGATTCCATTGTCACAATGACACAAAGTTACCAGGATTTGCTAAATTTTTTAATAAATTTTTAATGAATTACAAAGTCGCGATAATCCCCGCGAGGTTTACTTTCGAGCTTCATCTTATAAGTAGTAACTTTCATAGTTTTTCGCTCTGAGCCTCTGAAAATATATCTAATTACACGTTACAACGTCTAGTTCTAATTGATAGTTCGAGTGAGATACACCAAAAGATTATTTTAAGATTCTTAAATATATTAATATTTATCCATAATTCGTAATTATAATCGATGATCTATCTTTATTTTTAAGAGGACTCGATTTTTAAAATTCCTTCAATCGCGCGTTCCATTAAGTGAATTGGAATTCGATGATCCGAGCGACATACATATATGGCTCAAAGACGTTCATCAAATCGATTAAAAAGCAACGCGTCGAGTCCTCTTAAAACCAATAATAATTAAGCGACAAGAATTCCTCCTCTAAAATTAAACGAATTTACCGAATATTCTAACATCTCGTAGATTAATAAAAAGAAAGCTAAATTTTTACGATCGAACGTTACAAAAAAAGCCTATATATCAAATATATACAGTATATATTCTTCCTAAGAGTTTCACGTACCTGACAAATCTAGACAAGCCGATTATAATGCGGCAGCAATTTTTCAGAGCCCCGAATGCAGGCCACCTCGCATTGATTTTCCCATCGCTCAGCTGGCCGGGCTTTATTATACATATATATATCTTTACGCACCCCTTTACTTACACGCCCCCACGACCCCACTATCTTTTCTTATTCTGTAAATAATTATATTGTTGTTATTCGATGCGCACTGTATATGACGTACCTGAGCCGCGCCACTTCAGACGTATTAAGCGACGATCATTCGACGAAACAACGGACCCATCCAGTCTTTCAAAGGGAAACGTTTTTGCTATAATGTAAAATTGCACGACGTAAATTATACGACGCGTATTACGCGTAATATATATAGAAGCGCCGGGAAAAGTGGATGCGCCGAGTGTAATCCCTGGTTCTCAGCGGCGGATGCATGACTTTTCATCCTGGGGTTCCTTGGCTTCTCGTCCTGGTTTGGATTTGGGATTTTATTAAAATTAATGTTGCTCTTTGTCGGAAGCGTTGACGTTATTGGTTGTATATAAATGGATTTTATTAATGCTTTTTGTTTTTCCTGTAATTTAGAGAAATTTGTGCAAATTTTATGAATTCTTGAAGGAAACGTTAACGCGACATTTTATGGAGATTTTGGACTGGAAAGTTTTCCGCGAAATTACACAGGCGCCATTCGTCATCTTTTTTCTTTCGCGCTTTGAAGGTCGGATTACCGGAACCGGAAAATTGGATGAAAGGAAGTGCAAATGGGAAAATCCGACGACCCGATTGCGGATATGGACCAAAGAATTATGACAATTGCTCTTGCGAATATATATTACTTCCAAACGCGTATCTATTTGGAAAATTAAAAATATTGTAATCATAACGTAAACTTGTATTACAAATATTTATTTCAAACTCGTCTTCATTGTACAATTCTTACAATTGACAATTCTTCAATAAAAATTCTTTTACTCTTCTTTATTTTCATTCATTTCGTGCAATAATTGTATACAAAATTTACTAAACAAGCTTGAACCTCTCAAATTTAACAAACCAAAACGCAATCCCCTAAATTTACCTTGCGAAAACACAAATTCCGAACAATCGAATTACGAACAACCAAACTTTCAATCAACCACTCGCCAAGACTCCCCCGAAAATTCAAAAATTAAAATCCCGAGCGAAATTTCCAGCACACATATCCGCGATCCGCCTCCGATTTCTCCCCGTCGGACGTGCAAGAGCAAGAAAGCAAGACCCGTCGCATCCACCCGACCCGTCGCTCCGTAGCTGTGCGTACAATCCCCAGCCCCTTTCGAGTCGACGCGCGTACCGACGAGGGAGGCGAGAGAGAAAAAAGCGGAGAGTTTGCGCGCGCGTCGCGGGACGAGAAAGGGAGATATGCGTTGTATTTACGAAGTAAGATACACTCTCTTTTTGCCAAATCTGTATTTGTCTGCGCGGGGGGAGGAAAAACTCGAAGAGGATACGAGGCGCCGTGTGCTTTTGCGGATTCTCTGGAAGTGAATCGAAATGATGATCCGACGCTGCTTCGACGGTCTGGGAAAAGTTTCGCTGGGGATCGATGGTCGAAAAGTAGTTTTTTTCACTATTATAAAGATCGTAAAAAATAATTGCTTTTACTCGTTGCAGACGAAAATAAAAAAAAAATCACATTTTTCAGCTTTGTTCGGACAAAGCTTTTATATATTTCCTCCTCTAAAAACGGCTTTAAAAAAATCGCACCGCATAACTGCTCGACTAATCAAATTCACGGCGAATCCTCGCTGTGCACTTACAGTTTTTCCTTCGCCTGGCAGAGGCGTCAAAAGCGTAAAAGACACTTATACAAAGTGCACGTACTTATATACCTTCTGTACATTTGTTATATAACATATATATATATATTCTTAGCGTCTTGTAGCAGCGAGTTTTCACTCTCTCTCTCTCTCTCTCTCTTTCTCGAACGTTAAGCCGCAGTCTTTCGGCGAGCGCCGGGATACTTTACCTTACATAACGCGCTTAGAGCATTCTAATAGAGAAAAGCGAGCAGGAGAGAGAAGCTGCGAGGAGGACGCGTCTTGTCGACGGTGTGCACTGCTGCATTTAGCGGGTCGGGCGTCGAGAATTAAATTTCGGAGAATGAGGGAGGTTCTTTTTTTTTATTCGAGGGCTCGAGGGTGAAGGATGGCCATTGAAATTGGGGGCAGTTCATCTTAATTGAACGGAGGAGGATTTGAGCGGCGGGCTTGAATGTTTAACCGGTTCTTTTGTGCGCGCTGATGAAATTTTAAAAACTCTCGAAGTGAAATCTTGATAATTGCATTTGGTGCTGCGAAGGAAACTAAAAGTCTCTAATTGAAGTGGCCGTCTCTCGAGAGCGAAAATCTCACGATCCGATTGTAAGAAAATGCACATCTTGAAATACTGATTCCATTGAAAAGAACGCGCTACCATTACAAATTGCAATTTACTTCTATCAGTAAAAACCTCAAGCCGAGCTCAAATCGTCGCCTGACCCGCCCTCCCCTCCCGCTTTTCCCAGCAGCACTGCGCCTCGGCCGCAAGACACCAATGTCGCCTTCCTCCGCAATCGAGTACTTTAGCAGTAGCCGATTTTGGCAAATGGCCTTCTTGTTGCGAGCTAGTACAGGTGCGCCCGGCGGTATCGAGGAAGCAAGCGAATGTAACGGAACGGGACGCGGACGCGTCTTTTCCTTTGTAATTCGAGATTAACGGCGCGCTCGCGCACCAGCTGTATACTTTCCGAGCACTATTACGATCGACAGATTGTTGTACGCGTACGTTCGCGAATTGTTAATTGCTCTCCGCGCGCTTATCGGGACTCCGAGATCGGTAGGCGCTGGGGGGGGGAGGAGGAGGTTGGAGAGGTTTAAATACGGAAGGAGGAAGTCCCTGGAGGGAGAAGAGGACGGAGGAAAGAGAGCACGTCGTGGAAATGAAGATGATACACACCTTTAACTCTTGTCACACATTCTCTGCAATAAATATTTTACCGAAGATGCTGTTGTTTTTATTGTAAGAGACCCTTTTATAATGATTTTTTTATGTTTTACGTCTGAAATAATGATTTTTTTTATTAGCTTTTTTACGTTTGTGGAACAAATGGATTTCTAAATTATAATTTTCTTAAAGCAGTTTTTTTTGCGTAATTTATTATTAAAATTTTTTAAAATCAAGAACTTTTTATACTCTTCTTATTTTACTTACAATAAATTTAACTCCATACTATTTTAAGTTCATATAATATAAAGCAGATTCATTACATTCATTGGAAAATTTCTGGGTGAGTAATAAAAATTTATTAGAATCTTCAGTAAGTTCGTTGACATCGCCTTGCGTACATCGCAAGATGTTAATTTGATTTAATTGAAATGTGTTCTTAGTTATACTTTGTATACTAGCCTGAAGAGGTCCGAAAACCTTACGGACGAATTAAACGATGCAATAAATTACATAATTTGCAGAGAAATAATGATAAATATATTGCGAATTTCCTTAAGTTATTAAACATAAAAAGAGTACTTTTAATTAAATATTATACCAAAAAATCACAGTTAACACTGTAATTACTCAACAACAAAAAGCGTCTATTAAACCACCAATAAATAAGCTCAGCAACTAAGCTCATCGAAATTCCTGCCTAACCTCGCGCACATCCTCGCCAAAAAAGCGAAAAAGGCTATACCAACCACCTCTCGCCGTCTCGCAGTAAACCCGCCATTAGCCGAGAGCCAGCCGGCACTCGGAAACACGGGGGAGCCCGCGGAACAGGCCAAGTTCCCGCAGTACTCGCGTATAATCGCCAGCACAACAGGTACGAGTTGTTAGCTCGCACACCGGAGGCATTGGGTCATCGCGATTGCGCGCAACGCGCGCCGCGATGCCCACCTGCGCAGCCCGCTGCTGCTTTACCGGGGCCGGGATTGGTGGCGTTCTGCGGGGCTGCTATACAGCTGATGATGGTTTTAGAGAGGGGTCATGTTTGCCTAGGTGGGAGATGGTGTGTTTTACCGAGAACTCTTTTGTTGATAATTATTCATTAATGGAATCTGCTTTATGTAGATACAAATACTTTTTACTGAATTTATAATGAAAAGCATTGTATTTTTTGCTTAATAATGAAGAAATCGATTATGCTGTAGATGATTTAGACGTCAAAATTAGTTCATTAACTGAAGCACAAAGAATAATTTTCAACGCGGCGATAAATGTTGTTACAGATGCTTGTATTTTATAGATGGTCCTAGCAGAACTGGTAAAAGTTATTTACTTAATTTACTGATTTCCTATTTCAATAAGAACAAAATAAGCGGATTAACTATACCATGGACTGGAATAGCAGCTAATTTGTTAAAAGGAGGGAAAGAAGAATATTTTGACAATCGTAAAACTAGGGTAAATGACCCCGCAGCACAACAAATGGTTCATTAACCTGTCCATTAACGTATGTAAGAAACACTCTCACTGACAAAATATTTAACAATACAGGTTTTGTCTACCAGAGCATGCCTTAGATATTAGCATCGAATTATCAGTATCATTCGTAGCTTCCTAGCTTTAAAATGTTCTTTATATAGAAATGTAAAATATATGAAGATTTTTCCAAAAATGCTTTGTGTGTTAATATTCAAAAATTTCAGGTAGCTCCGATACTTAAGAGAACATTTGATTCTATGAATTTACCAACAATACTACAAAATGGATTTAAGAAATGTGGGTTGTATCCTTTCAACGTCAATGCTATTGATTACTCAAAAGTAATTCGAAAAACTGAAATCTTGTCTGAAGTGCAACCACAAGAATTAGAAAATATACAAAATAGTACACAAAATGTGTCTTTAGAAGTATTTCAAAAATTTCTGACACAAGATCTGTTTTTTATTTATTATATTTTATTAAATTTTATAATAATTCAACTAATTTAACAATTTAAAGTAACTAGATTATTATAATGAATTTAGAGTATTTAGTTTTTCTAATCAGCAGTAATTGGCACGCAGTAATTAGGAATTCAGCAGTAACTAGCGCGCAGTATTGTACGCACGATCGCAGTTATGCACGCAAATGGATCATACTTTAAATAAGTTTTTTATTGATTTAAATCGCGGTATTAATATAATCCTTGAATATTTATTAAAAAAAAAAAAAAAAAATGGAAAAGATTTCATTTATTTGAAACTTAAATTAATAAGTTTAAAGGTTAAGCTATTTGAACTCCGCAGTAATACCCACATCTACCCTACGGCGGCGCGATAGCTGCCGCTAAACGCTGCGCTCGCTCGCGGTGTCGCGACACCGTCTATCGTTAGATGGCGATTTCACAACTTTTACTTCGCTACGCGACATCTCTCTAATGTTTGTATTCCTATATGTGAGAGGCAAACTCTTAGTATGGCAGAGTTGTGCACTCTCTTTTCCTATGCCAATCCCCATACTAATTTCTCTTGATGTTGCAGGTAGGCTGACTATCACGACCAATGATAATAAGTGGCCCGTGCCAATCTGTACTGTCACAACATATATAAACGTATACGTACACAAAAGACACGAGGCGCGGGAGAGACGACGCTTACCGCTAGCTGAGGAAGGCTGCGACAAACAGGCAGTAACAGAGGGGCCCGCCGAAGGCTAACCATTAGTTGAAAGTAGTTTCAAATCTTAATTTCACAATTTTTATAGTTATTTATTTTACAAAATTAAAAATACAAAATATTACAGTTATGATACATAAGAACAGGATTGTTGTCCAAGATATTTATGATTAGCTTACAATATTCTGATAAATATAGCTATTAGGTACAATATTCTGGGGGAAAGTATATCACGAAAACTTGAATCGGTAGAAGATACATTAGTACATGTACTAAACAAACTTTCTTTCGTTGACAAGGTTGTTCGAGTATCTCAGTTCATAAAATTGAAATTGTCTGAAGACGAGCAATAACAAAACCGGATAATGATGAATAAAGGTACTGTAATTTGTGAATTTTAAAGTGTACGATGACATTATTAATATCAAGCGTCATAACGAAACTATTTTTTTCAAAATAAATTGTGCAAAAATGCAGTAGAAATTGCATACCTTGATAGAGCAAGGCCCCGTTTCTTACTTTAGTATATTGTTTCAAACAGCATAGTTTAGTTGTTTTGATATTAATGGTAACGCGGCGAGGACCCGTGGCCTGTCTTTTCCGAATAATGATTCATGTAATTCCTCTGGCCACCTGAAGTGAGGATGCAAGCGCTTGAAATTGGCGACCGCCTTAACGTACATGAGCCTAATCACCCTCAGCTCTGGGATCTTGGCGATCAACGCGTCGTACACCGTCACACCGTTGTCCAGCTGCGGCATGTCACTATCATCAAGATGTGTTTTAAAAGAGCGCAACAGCTTTTCCTTCCTATCACTTACTTTACGGCGCTCCCTTAGTTCTGGTAGTTCTGCAATAGACAACAAATTTGATTTAGAGCAGCCAATCATGCCTACATTCCCGGAGAAAAGATTACAGATTTGACCTAATTTTACGAAAGAATTGAATTTCAAGTGACCAATACTCAACAAAATTGTAAATTCTTTGTCCAACTCTAATCAGATTTAATATTCGCGGATTTAGTCAGACCGCTTACAAAATAGCATCCCGTGGGACTCTTCGCCTAGCTTTCTCACGATCGCGCGTGTGACACAAAGCAAAGATATTTTTAGTCGAAAGACTCGATGTCACTGGGTAGCAAAAAATTGGTAGAAGTATGAATAGGTAATGTAGTACGAACCATCGTTAAGAAGTACAATAGCACTGTACATTGCGAGTCCGGTGACCGTAAGCTTGATATCAGCGATATCTTTGGCAGATTTGAAGATAGTAGATACCAGGTCCATTTGATCCACGTCTGTTGTGTAGAACGCCCTTTCCGGCAAAATGGTCGTTTTGTTCAAAATGAGGCAGTTAGTCGCAGGGTTGATGTACCTACTCATGCATATCACTATCAGCTCAAAGACACCTGAAAAATTCAGATGTGTTAACGTTCGATTTGTTAGTTCCGAAATATTTACTTTTTGGAATCGTTTAAACAAATAAATGATTTGTTAAATAATTAAAAAACCGCTGCCAAGTCATTGGCAGTTAGCTTCCTCCAAACTAATTTATTGTTCCATTATTATCTCGTTTTTATTATTATTTTATTTTTATATGCTCATTTTAGAATTTAATGAAAAGCTAACAAAATTTAAATATAAATTTTGTTATTGGAATATTTAAAGTCCTAAAAAACAGAATTTTTAAAATTCCTTGCTCAAAGCTCGATTTCCCGCCAGCTTGAATAAAAATCATGCACTAAATCAAGCTTTGTACAAGTGGTATCAAAAAATAATGTT